>JAFBJQ010001356.1:0-19195 GCA_016785345.1 Trinectes maculatus
ACTCTTTGAATGAGAAGGTGTGTCCAAACTTTTGGTCTGTACTGTATATACTATATACTATATACTATATACTATGTACTATATATATATATATATTTGTATACATATTCAAATGTATATGTATACAAATATATATATGTCCAGATCCACATCATACTTGGACTTGTTTGAGTGGCGCCCTCAGAATGGAACGGTCATTTTACTCATTAAAAGATTAACATTTTAGTTTTCAATTAGACTTTCCGTTCTTTATGCTCCATCAACAAAGACACATAAATGTACTGCAAACGTTAGGATTCTCACATTTAAGTCTAAAACCAATTCTTCTTTATGGGACCAACCTTTTTTGTTTTGTTTTGTTTTTTTCACTAAGACGCTTCATTGGTTAAATTGTTTTCTGTAGATTTCTGCGAAGTCATTATGTGAGCGCTTGCCGCATGCCCATTACTTGACTGGATTCAAACTAACTCCAAAGCTAACAATGGTTACAACTCAAAACCGAAATGAACTCCATTCTGTTACGGTACAAAAACAGAGAAAAAAAAAATCTCTATTAACCACTCGTGACACTGAAGTTCGCTTTTCGCCTCAGTGTGATCCTGAAACCAATGAGACTGAACTGAATTACAACACTACAACAAAGCCTGAACACAAAAGTACAAAGCACAATGTTGTGCGTTGTGAGAGACACAACAGTGGCAGATTACCTGACTGTATAGAATTGCTTTACATACAGAGCCCTATTGTCAAAGTGCAGCGTCAGCAGCCACAGCCCTGGCTGTGCAACCCTAAAGACACAAGAAGGCGAGGCTCCCCACAGCTGAGCAACTCAGCCAGCTGAAAAAGCAACACACTAAATTACAGTCAGAGCAACACATTTTAGGTCATTCATACACAAACATGTCCAGATCCACATCATACTGTTACTCAAGGTACAATTATGCATCATCCATTCAATGAATGTGAAAACAACCAGGATTAGTGACATGTCTTGGTCATATGTACCAATGCGACTGATACCACAACGATCAATAATGGTGCCCAACATTGTTTGGTATACAGTATCGACAATTAATCGATGCACTTTGTGAATACCTCATTGCTCCCTGTCTTGGCAGTGACCATTTCAGCGAATATAAATGTCCCGTGCAGATTAGGAGTACACGTCCATCATTTCTACGTTACAGGGTTAGTTTTGTGGAAGCATGACGAACCTTGCTACAGCTTGAGCATAAGAATTTCATGTGTGCATTTTCTGTGCTTGGTGTCATCCAATACTAATTTTAACTGCAAACAATACTATCATGATATACCCTTTAAAATCATGATTCCATTGTTTTCTTTCGATGAATAGAGGAATTTTTATTATGATACTGCTTGTGAAGCATTGTGAAATTTGTAATCTGGGTTTGTATTGTTTATCAGAAAATCACAGAAAAAAGATGTTTTTTTTTTCTAGCAAATATCCAGCTCTTTCCTCCCAAGGTTACCAGTAGTCTTTGATTTTGACAGCCAATAGGAAAGTTCTCTTTGCCAAAGCCCAGTGATGCATACACAGCCAAAGCAAATCATGCACCATGCACCATGCACACAGCTCTTGGGTCACTTAACAGTTTTAGCCCCTTCACAGTGAAACTTCAAATCCAAATGTCACAGACCATATGGCTTGTGATGAGGCTTTCGTGTAAACCCCACTGACCTGGATGTTATCTTGTACACAGCTGGTAAGGCTGCCCCTCAGGAAGCACATGAATGAGTAAATATGTGGCTTCCCAGAGTGGGGGGAAAAAAATAATCCCTGAGTTTGATGCTGAAGAGGCCTGATTACTTTTGTTGCTCAGTGGATTCGTTGTAAGAATAGCGGGCTGAGAGTCTTCCTCCCTGGAGACACGAGGGGGGGCATCAGAGAGCACAGCGCCTGTCATCTCGCATCCGTCCTCTCCATCCCCGTTTCCCTGTCATCGACGACTGGATCAGAGATAATGACTCGCACAGGGACCCTTTACAGGAGGGTGGCCATTACGCCAATATGGTCGGAAGAACCACAAATACATGCATGTCATGGTTAACGATGGACTACAACACGGCAGCTGAGGGAAAACAAGATCAGTCACTAGTCGTGGAATGCAGTGCATCATTTCCTCAACCTTGCCCTTTTTTCCCCCATCACTATTAAACATCATGGAGAAAGGATGTTTAAAAGGAAAAATAACCACATCAGTCATTCATCCACTGCAGATACGTACACTGTACCTCATTAAATTACGACACCAGCCCTCTTACAACATTTGCATTCATAAATCAGCTGGAAGACTGTGAGTGGCCTCTGTTGTCTTATTTATGATTTTCCCCGCAAGCTGAATGCATCCGTCTGGATCCGAGGGTCAGGACTTCAGCAACATGATATAAAATAAATAAAAAAGTGTCAACATATGCATATAAGCACAGCAGCTGCTCCATGATGTTTAAGTTTTGCCAGATGCCTCAGTCTTTCTTCTCCCTGGATCTTATATGTGGCATGAAAACAAGACTTCTATTTTTTTTTTTTCCTTAGGACACATCATCTTTCCAACACTGTGAAAAGAGAAAACATCATTACTGGCCAGACTGTAAGAACTGCCAAGTTCTCTGACTGTGGTGGAAAACAGCACTATATAGAACCAAATAGAAAAGAAAATAGCTCAGTGGGTTGAAAATCATGACCAACATAATTAATCAGGTGTTGAAATTAAATAACTAATTTAAATTTTCATTCACCTGTTATATTCACATAACGCACAAATGACTAATGCAGTAATACAACTGCATACAGGAGACATGCCTGGAGAATATGCAGAGGATGCATCAGCTAGGTATTAATGCTGATTTATTGCTTTTCTTCCCTTAATGCCACGAAGACTCGCTTTTCATTACTTCTCGCTCGCCCTTTTCTGCTCTTCCCTCTCTCTCTCTCTCCCACGCTAACACAAAGAACATAGTTCGCATTATGCTGCTGCTCAAAAGTTGCAGCGCGGACAACAGACAAGGCTCTGCCAATTACACTCAGGTTTATAGTCTTGGTTTTATTATGCACCTCCCCATAAGGCAGCCCTCCGAGATGATGACACCCTGGACACCTATTTAAAGGGCTTGGTAAACTGCAGATGATGGAGCCTGGTCAGTGGCTGGTTGTCATCTGCAGGCCTTGTCTCTGTTTATGGGCTGTTAGAGCATTTGAACCGCAGGGTCAGTCCTGCTGTGGAGGCGCCATAACACTCCATGGGCAGACCACAAAATGAACAAAAATAAATCCAAGCCTTTTAAGCCCTGGTGTTCATCCGTAGGCGAGGAACACCTCGTGTAAATAGATAATGCAAGAGGACAGGGGGCGAAGCGGTCTGCCAGTGGGGACAATGAGAACAGACAGAGGGGCTGTCACTGCTTGGTCAAACCTGGTGGTCATCCTCTGAGATGACAGATGCTGGGGAAAGTATACTGGTGCATGTATCACTGGGCGCTGCCTGGGTGTGCGTGTGTGTGCGCGCGAGACTTTATGTTGACCTCTCGACCCGCTCCCAAAATTACCTTCGACAAACACCCATCGCAATCATAGGATGGCTGCTCAATAAACTACTGAGGATTCATAAACGTGGCAAACAATCATTTGGGGTCTCTCTCATTTCTTACTTCCTCTTAACCCCCCTCCATCCCTCTAACCCCAATTTCTCTCCACTCAACCCTACCTGTCAAGGCTGACAGCTGCCCAACCTGAGTATGGTCTTGCTAGAAGTTTCTGCTCAAATGGTTCTACCATGTTTGTGCCATTGGTCTAGTCTTAGCTTTAGCTTTAGCGCATAATATTACCCAACCCTGTGTGGCAGCAATGAACGAAATGCCTAAGACTGATGTGATGCTCATGATGCAAATGCTTATAAGCAATGTTCATCGGTTTTTGGCTTCCGCTGGAAACAGTTTTATTGTGTGTCAAGTGGCTTGCGTTATGAGTTTTTGTTTGTGATGCGTTGGCAGTGTTGGCAGTGACTAATGGAGATGTCTGAATGTGTTTTGTCTGTTTGTTTTTTTTTGTAAGTTGCAGCTGAGTTCTCAGAGCCACATCAGGGTTAGGATTAATGAAGACACCCCCCACACACACACACACACAGAAACACACACTTACAACCACAGAAGACCCTGAGGGGATAAGAGGAATGGGTAATGGATGAATCCAATTGAATTCTTTATGGAGGGAACAAAACAAAAGATTTTCTGTAACTGTCAAGATAATGGATATGTTTAAGAGTGAAACTTGCAGTGTTTTTATTGAAAGCATGTAGGAGGGTGCGGATTCTTCCTGGTGCCCAATGTGGAGTGAAGGACACACGATGGCAAGGGCTGGAATATTATGTCAAATGTACGCAAGGACAACCAGTCTGAAATACCAAGGTGGTGAGTTCCATTTTCTGCATATACATTGGTCTAATTGAGGACTAAAGCCACAAAGTGTACCATGTGATGTTTTATTGTCATATGAGGGGGTGTTGTTCTGGGTGATTTATTAAAGGAAAATTAAGTAGCTGTATGTTGCCACGGGAACTACCGCCATCTGGACAATGAAGAAGAAAAATTAAATTAACTTGTAATCACGCTCTACTGTAACCTTCATTTCTTCTCATTCTCTCTTCATTGTATTAGAGAATCATTTCATCACTCTCACTTCAGGGTGTAATACTGTGGGTTCGCTTGAAATGCCACCCACCCCGCTCCCCAACCACCACCACCACCGCCAACTACCTCCACCTTTTATCCCTTCGCCTCTGTCAGGGAACATGTGGACAGAGGCTCAGTGAAAGAGGGCGGTGGAGAACAGGCAGGCTGAGGACAGAGGTAATTTCTGCTGTCTCACCTCAGTGCTTTCCTCATTCGACTCTGATTAGCTCCAATAATGTATCTCAGACTTTTCAGCTGTTCAGAAAGGACGGGGGCTGAAAGGAAGTGGGCGAGAGGACCAAGACGGCGAAGAATACCCCCCACATCTCTTCCACACCATTAATCTTTCTCTTCTTGCTGTCGTCTCGAGAAAGTGATTATGGTGGCTTAATTGTATTTGAGACGTTTCTCCACGTTGTATATATTTGACCATAAAATAGGACTTGTCAAAGTACAGAAATGGAGATTTGTGAGAGCGTGACATGTGAACACGCACTCACTTGCATAAGTCTGGATGACAAATACCTTTTTATTATTCACCTCTATTTGGTGACTGCATTACTTAAGCATTTGGCCTATATCCTACTGAGTTCATATGAACATGTTAGCATACATGTAGTCATTTGTTGACATAAAGAAATATGGTGCTAGCAGAGGCAGGTAATAAGAGGATGAAGTGTGAATAAAAACAATAATAATGTGCCAAAATATGAAAGCTTCCAGGTCAGTTGTCACATTATCGCAATATTTTCTTGGTGTTATTTGTTCTGTAGAAATAATGTGTAATGCTCTGTTATGTATGGCATAAATAGCAAGGTGACAAGGGTAACACTAGCAGCTCCGTGACTCAAAGGAATCATGAGCATCACAATGCTAATAACTGCTAAAGGAATATAGCCGGTATCTAAAGGTACAAACCAAAGTATTTTGAAAAATTGTGATCGGGACCCAATGTTATGTGCAACTATGGACCATTTAGCTAACATGATGAATGCTAATATTACTGCAGACATGCAAGACGGTCAACGTTCAGCTCTATAACACAAAAACACATACAACAAACACACACACACAATGTCCACTGGTTCGCCAGTTGTCATGGAGCACTGTCGCTCTCCCTCAGTGCAGACAGACACATTCATTAAGTAACATGGATCCTATTATTGCACTCTCACAGTGCCCGCACGTAATTAGTTACACACGCAGCCCCAGGAATGCTAATTGTTGCTCTCCACCCCTTGCACACTCATTTATTCCCGTTCCTCACATCCTCCTCCTTCCCCCTCGTCTGTTCTGTTCTCTGCAGGTGGCGTGGTGTGACACTTTTAGACTGTCGTCAAAGTTGTTCAGCAAAGCTTTCAAATTACAGCTTAAATTTCCCCCCGCTGACAAACTATTAACTCTTAACGGAGACAGAAGGAGAGAAACAGTGAGGAAAGTCAAGGTTTGGGTGGCAGGCCGGAGGGCTTAGACTTTAGTCGGTTTAAGAATCCAGATTACATGTGCTGGAGCAATTCTTTGTGTACCCCCACCCCCACCCTACCCTCAAGCCATCATTCATTGCTGGCTGCTTAATTAGTGGAACAAGACAGGAAAACCCTGTATTGTGATGAGACGGTGGTCACTAAAATGGTCACTCATTCACAAATAGCCATAGTTACACCAAAAGAAAATTCACTGCATTTGCTGGTACAATTGTGGGACTGCATTTGTAAACCCTTTTCCCAGAGTGTCTATCCAAACAGGTCAAGATTCTCTGTTTATCTCATTGTACAATATATTTTCAGTCTAATAAACCTCTAAACTTCACCAAAACCGAAAGCTTGAACTATTAAAATAAATACTTACCTGACAGGTTCTGATCATTTTTGCAGTCTTTGTTAAAACTAGCCTTTCATATCATGTTTCCAACTTTCTTTACAATTAAAACGTGACTGTACATACTATACCTCGTTATTATGGAGGCCTGCTGATTTCTGATCGATGCGTCTCGCAAAATACTTGTGAAGAGTGTGAAACTGAACAAACGGTACCCTGCATTATCCTGGAATACGACAGCAGCTTTGCCTCAGCAGGGGAAGGTCAAAATTGATTAATCCGCCCTGCAACATGTGGTTTCACTGAATTATCATGCAACCAGAATCATATGCGCGCAGTAAGGGGTATCTGGTAATTTCAGGAAAAGGTTGACAGCTATGAAGGCTCTTCAGCTAATTCGCGAAGACCGGATCAGCCCCCCGCTTGCATAGGTTAGCTGACAGGATGGCTCAACCCTCAGTGCTAGTAAGTTGCATGATGTTCTGCTTCCATAACTGATCTTTCTATGTTTCACCGCCCATCACAAAGATCTGATGCATACTGCATACTGTGCGTTTCCATGGTTACTCATATCCATAAGCATGTTAATTTTGTACTCTTTTGTCCATTCCACTGCCTGTTGTCTGTTGATGTTATCGCTCAACTATTGATTTGTTATTAATCATCATTAATTCCATTCAAATATCAAAATTAAGTGGATAAAGTGTTAAGTTGTATAGTTCTTGTTTTACCCTGAAAAACTGCATGGTTACAGACTTCTGTGCTGGCAGAACCAAAACAAGTTGCTAATGCAGGGTGAATGCATCAGCATGTAATACGGTGATGTTCTCCATGCTGAGTACATTTATGTTTACAGTGGTGACAATTTCTTATTTCTATTTGTTTGTTTAACTCTGCATCTGCAGTGAGACTCACGGCAAAGTCCAGTACATAAGATGCACATAGCATTACATGGCACACAGAAATGTCAATGTTTTATACATGCTGCTGAGACACACATCTGAATGCTGAGTTCCATATTATCTCGGTTCGCCATACAAATATCAGCATATCAGAGGTTAGCAGAGTTTTCTTGTTCGGAAACTTGGATATTGAGTAAGCCACTCACAGCTTGCTCGATGCAAAGACATCGACTCCATCTGCAGAAATTTGCAAAAAACAAAAACTAAATGTGTGGTCGTGGGCCGTTCTTTTCTTAAGGGAGAGACGAGGTTCAGCTACTAAAAGAGATATTTTCATTTTTGTTTCGTTGTTTGTTTCCATGTTGTGTGTATGCAGCAGCCACTAGTCTTATCACGGTGTTAGAAATATGAATCAGGTTTTCACCTAAATGGATACATAAAATAAAAAATAAAATCAAATAAAAAAATACAGCATTGAATAGGAGCCTGCAGATGTGTGGTATCTCTTTTCAATGATTTCAATAGATACAGTTGTAATATTTTAGCCATTAGAAGCTCACAATTCGCACATTCAGCAGACACATATCAACATTAGAATCAATTCGAACTAACACAGTTTATGCCAAGTCCTTAGATAACTATATAGGGGTTTTTCACCTTAAATGTCGATCCATCGATTTTGTTAAAGTATAGACACCGGTGACATTCGGTGTAACACAGTGTTCCCAGTGTAGCTCTGACTGGTCCACCGGATGCTGGGTATGAAGGACACGATGGGGACAGACTCTGAGTAGGTTTCACTGTCTGAGACAGTCTATTGGTGTAGCGGCACGGTGCCAGTCCATCTGTGCGATGTTTTATTGAAACACATGGAGGTTGCCTCGAGCTGCGGCAACCTGGTAGCAAGTACGGTGTAGTACGGCCAACAAACCTGTCCTGCACTCCTTGGAATAAGCACTGACACCGCGTACACACTCTCACTCGTCCATTCATCTCACACCTTTTGTGTAAGAGCTGATAATGTACAGTGTGTTACTGTAATCCACATGAGTCGTGCCATCTGTTGTCAATAACTGTCAGGAAGCATGTTTCATTGCCAACACATTCTCATGTCACATCTGTGCTGTCCACGCCACACATACAGCATCCCCTCCTCGCAGAGTCGCCCAGCCGTGTATGAGACAACAGTGTCACCTACGGGCCGAGGAGAAATCTACACCCTGCCCCATCAAGCTGCACAGGTGAAAGAGGTGTTTTGACATCATTCACGTCGCACACTTGAGTGTTGAAGTCAGGACCACATCCGGCCCCAGGTGCTGAGCAAACGGAAACGGTGATGTTGAAAACAACAAGAGAGGACGATGGTTGTGAAGAGTGCATTCTTGTTGTTGTACCTCTCGTTACTGTAATTACACAGACATTGTTCTTTGACACGGCGCGGGGGGTGGGGGGGCGTAAAATTACAATTTAGACAGTGAAATTGTCATTTGTAGCAGTAATTGACACTAATAAACAGATTTTTTTCCCCCCTCTTCTTTCCCCTGTGGATCATATGCTAATCAAAATGTGAAGTATTAAAGATGACACTAACAGGCGTGATAAGCAGCTAATGAAAGAGGGGAGGCAAGTGTGACAGTAATAGACATACTCCCGCTAATAAGTTCCTGTTCATTAGAGCGCACCAACCCTCCCCTCCTCCTGTCTCGTCTCTTTCCTCTGACTGACAGCTTTGACAGCCGTCCTTCAGAGGAGGACTTGACCACGTCCTCACATTAAAGCATTCAACTCTCACTGCACCAACAGGCCCGTTCTGAGCCTCTTTGTGAATGGACCAGAGGAGAACTGTGATCTGAGGTTGACATGAGCCTCCCCCTCCATTCACGACTTAAAAATAGATTGCACTGTCTGTAAACGCCAGCATTTCGATGACATGTTCCTGTCGGGGAGGATGTCTTCACCGCCACTCGCCATGTCGGCTGACTCACAGTGGAGCTGCAGTGACAGACTTTGATCCTTCCCACTCCCCCATCCCCCCTAGGAGACTCCTGCATGTGTCGACCCACATCCACCGCCGAAAACGCAGAACGTAGATCCATGAAATGAGATGCCAAATACCAGGTACTTGACGTGACGTGGCCCTAACAAAAAAAAAAAGATAGTGTGATAGAGAAAAAGGAAAAAGCTGAGGAGCAGGCCACACCGGTGACCATAATGAGAAGTTCAGCACACTGCTGATGGGCATATTAATCTTACTTCAATGAAAGCTATTCACGGCAGGATGCCACCAAATGAAGTTGAGGTGGTTTAGTTTGTGGGGCGAAGATGGAAAACTGCTGCAGCAAATCCGGAAAATAGGCCCTGTCTTACACAGAGATAGCAGACAGGCTTCAGGGAGGGCTGCAGTCCAGTTATCCGTAACCTGTGCAGGTAGGGAGGTGTCAGGGAGTTGCAGGAAGATCAGGAGCAGTGGCTTTTACCATTAGTACCGCAGTGATCCGGGGTGCATGGGGAGATGAGAGAACCTCGCCGAGATGATCATGCAAACACTGGATTCCCTCATTACCTCGGAGGCTAGAGTGCAGGCAGGAGTCCAAGTCACACATGTTCAGAGAGGGAGAGCTCAGTGTGAAGTGCGGAGCGCAGAGGGCACTATGTTGATCACAGGAATCTATGGAATGAGGAAAGACCATTCATGTCCGCCTCCTGGGATAAGGATTTAGCTGCATGTTTTATTCCAGCTTTCTTGAGATGATTAAAGATGAAGACATGGAGTTGGTTTTCTATGATCCCATGGCGTAATGTATTAATGTTATATAAGAACAAAATAATTGAGCTTATCTGTTCCACATCACACCTTGTCCCCCATCACACCTTGTCCCTCCCCCACACACACTCCACGCTGCTCCGAAACCTGGCATACTTTTCTCACACACATCTCCTTGTTATACAGTTCAGCCCCGCTCAAAGTCACTCCACAATTACCAACAGGATGCTGTTCGTGCCTCTCCTCCCAAGAGGCACTGTACCGCCGCAGATCAGATCTAGATCTGAGATCAGAGATGTTATATTTTACCCAAACCCGTAATTGGTGTCATGCAGAAGTAGAAGGGCTGAGCTGCCTCTGATCACTGTCATTACAGAACGACAGCTTATATAAACGCTGGCAAATCCTTTTTGACAGACACGTTGGAAGTGGCCTGAGTTTAATTGGGGTTAACTGTAAAAAGCAACTCAACAGGACAAACGTGTTTTGAGGAATTGGGAAAAGAAAAGCAAAGAAAAAAAACAGGTATTCACTGCCAAAGTCGCAGTCTCTCTGTGTTTGTGCATCAGAAGCGCAAACGCCGGCCGATTCGAAATGAAGCGTGATTTTCAGTATTGTACGATTACGGTATCTGCACTGACTCAGAGCGATTAAAACGTGTTTTACTTTATTTATATGCATATTTTGATGCTCGTCAGAGCACGTCCTGTGAGCGTCACACAGGGAAATATGTGACGCATAGCAGGAAACGGTTGAGTGTATATGAATGGTAAAGATTTCACGCCTAACAATTCTGCCTGCGACTCCTGGTATCACTGTGCGATGCACACTGGGACGTCTAGGGCACAGCTAATTATTAACTGACAGCCTCAGATGCTGTAGGATGACTGCATGGTGCAGGAATTACAATGGTCAAAGTGTTTGGAATGAAGTGAGGTCACCTGCAGCTCTCTGTAAACTTGTAAACCTGCTGATGACAGTGATCTGGGCTCAGACAGAGGCAGCGAATGGAATCGGATTTGCAAACTCACCTGCCCATTTATTGGGTCTCACCCAGTGCATGCATTTTCCTCACGTAGCCACGTAGCCACTCAGCTAGCAAATGTCCGGAAGGAAAAAGGAGCAAACTCTCACAGGTCCTCTTTACCCAGACTGTCAGCACCTCATTCATCATGATGAAATCAGGAAAACAAATGTTGTGCTATATAAAATAACACAGGGGAATTTTCCTTCAAAGGTTAAACACTATTTTAAGCAACTCCATACATACAATGACTTTAAGCCATTTAATGCCCCCCCACCACCACCACCTTTTGTGGGGGGTGGGCTTTTGTGTATGTTTGGATCCATGCCTTTGTATATAGCTCCTTACAAGTGTGTGCCTTTTGGAGAGAGTCAACAGGGAATATAAAAGTTATGTCAGTGTGTGTGTGTGTGTGTGTGTGTGTGTGTGTGTGTGTGTGTGTGTGTGTGTGTGTTATATTTCTCTGTGTGTGGGTGTGCATTATGCAAATACTCACCTGATATGAGTCAGGACAGGTTGCCAATTGGAGCATGATAAGGAAGTTAGGAGGATAAAACACCCATTGTGGTGGGGCAGCACCTAGTGTGTCTGACTGTTTGCAACTGTCAATTCAAATGTTCTGTAGGAAAAGAGACTCATCTCATCTCACTGTAAACACTGGCTCTCGGGTGTATTGGAATCTCCAGACAGTGTATTGATCTCCGTTCAGCTGAGAGTGGATCTACGTGAGACCTCCATCAGGCCTGGTAGGACATCAATCTACTGCACTGGTAGGGAGTCATACGGTTGCTTTTCAAAATAGCTCGACGCAGAGGAATCGAAGTGAAGCCTGGTCCGACAGGGTCATTGTGTGTTTATGCCATTTAACTCTAAGATAACAGGTTTTCTCAGGCATGTTTTTTTTTCTGGTCTGTTCAGACATCTAGGAGGTCGTTATGGAGGTGTACAATAATGTCATGCTGAAGAAATGTTCAGATAAAAAAATAATAATAATAGATTTACATTAGTAGTATATTACCATCAGATAATTAATTGACTTCATATTCCCCTGCACGCACTTGCTGAACACCCGTTCATATCGTCTACACACACTGCATCCAGGATTAGATGCACAACAAGCAACATTTTCGGCAAAAAGTTTAAAAACTGAAGCAAAACTTGAAGAAAATGGAACTGCCTACTTACCGAATCAAGTTCACTGATATGCTAAAGAGTCAGAGTAACCGAAATAAAACAACGTCAACCTGAGGGAAGTCAACACTGCGTATCCTTACAAGCATCAGCCATGGCATGACATCCCGATAAAGGCACATGCAGCAGTTGTTTTCCACTGTGACTCAGCTAAAAGATTATTGTCTGCAACACTGTCACTTGAGTCTTGGACTGAAAGAAACTTGGAGAAACGAAACCTGTTTGGCAGAAGCAGACGGCATACGGTGTTTAAAGAGCTGGGGGGTGTTCAGCTGTAAAACATGGTGATAGTTTTAGGCATGTGGATACCATGGTTACCAGTAAACCATGTGGCAAGGATTTATAGACTTTCGTTTCTTCCCCACCGCAAAGGCGTGACGAAGGTCTTCCAGAGAACAAGTGTAGGTCAGTGAGAATTACTTTCATTGTTTCAAGCAGATGTCTCGCATCATGTTGACCTTTGAGTTTTATTATGATATGATTACTCAATAACATTTACAGCCCTACAGCCTCGTTCATCATCTCAGACAGAATTTACATCCTGAGTGAAGCATGTGTCACGACAACCCGACTTCACCTCCTGAAGGGGAAAGGGCTTTGTTTAAACCCTGGAATTTGTCCGGCTTGTGCAAACCATGCACTATTATGACATGCGAAACAACCCCCAACGCTGACGGTAGAAGGTGAAACAGTCTCGTGCAGTAATGTGTGTGAATGGCACTTCAGGGTTTTTTTTAAGCTGTAATAGTCCTCTTCAGTATAAAACCTACAGATGTCACTAAAATCTGTCACGTTGAACGTTTATACTGAATCGTTCTGGAAATATTTGGTGCAGTTTCATATTGACTCAGTCAGGCCTGGCTGATCCGGCCACTCCTGTGGTTACCAGTGGTAACAGCAAGAAAAGTGCTATAACTCGGTAATCATTTATAGCCATGTCACAGATTGTGTTTAGGGCTGATTGCAATAATACCACAATAATAACACTGCATCTTCTGTGGCTGCTTCAGTGAAAAGCAGCAGACCTTGCATTTGTGTGTAGCGATATGGATCTAGCTTTAGAATAGTGGGCTCATCCATTAGCACTTTATATAGAGATAATTACTCAATATATATTGAAGTGACTATTGCAAAAACAACATGTGTGTATTGTGGGGGTGAAGCTAACCCTAACCCTAACCCTAACATCAAAGCGATTAAAACATGCAAACGTGAATCCACATACAGTATTATGTGTAAGGATAGTTGTTTGATTGAAATCTCTCCTTTCCGCCCGCCCTGCCTCAGCCCCTGGGCCATGGTACATCAGAGTATAGAAGCTGCAATATGAGCGTAACTCCGACCACCACCCTGGACAACCAGCTGACTACTACTTGGGGCTCAAGTAACACCTACCATGACGGTGAGGACACAGCCCACGCTAACGCACTCATAACGACTTCTACCGTATGCCTTCCTGCTGTTACGCACTCTTCACTGACACAAGTCTGGTAATTAAATGGTCTGAAGAGTTTCCTAAAATGCCTCAAGAATAGATGGTAATTTGCTCTCTGTTCAATAATAGCGTACTCTCACTGGTTGTGAAACTGCACCACAAAATGAAAATCATTCAACAATTAGCGACTGATGTATTGCTCACCTGGCGAGGCCAGAGATTACTAACGCAAGACATGAATTAGCGATTCCCGACTGAGAGGCAGCGCAGCAGCTCTTTTGCTAAACTGCTTTGCAGATTAATTATTGACAAATACTTTTGGAAATCAGATGCATATTTACACTGGTGCATAATGAGTTCGCACGTACAGATAAATACAGTCTTGAGAATGTTTTCATACAGCGATAACCGCAGATGTCTGTCTCCAGTGCCAGTGGTGACGTCTGGTTACACAAGTCGCCTGTGGCCTCATGATTCCCAGCCTCAGTTCTGGAGCAAATACCAGGTGTGGGAGTGGCTGCAGCAAGTCATGGACATCTACCAGATCGATGCCTCCACCATTCCTTTCCAAAACTTCGACATGGACGGCCATCAACTCTGCAGCCTGAGTTGCCAGGACTTCATCCGTGCTGCTGGCAGCATGGGACCCACGCTCTTCCACAACATCACAGAGCTCAAGTGTGGCGGTGCGTTCAAATGTCTAAGTGGGTGGGTGGGGGGTGGGGGTGGGGGGGGTAGTTGAAGATGAAATGAGGTTGTGCATGGTGCAGCAGGGCAGTGAAAAAAGCCTGTCTAGTTTCTACCTTAATGTTTGAGAGTTTGTTATCACGAGGTTTTTTGACTTTTGACTGTAACTATTATGTTACACAAAGGAAATGAAAGGAACACAAAACTTGTTAAATGACATCAGCACGTCTGAACTTAATGAACCAAAGAACAGAACCGGAGACCCAGGTACAACAGGTTTAACATCCACGTTAAAGAGAAATCTGAAGTAGACAAACTAGAGGACAATGTTGCCATTGTTATTGTTACTGTCTGGGAGAAAGAAATCTGATCCGTATCTTAAGACACCATGTGTCATTTTTATACATTAAATATCATCATTGTTACAGCTGGTTGCCCTTGGTTGCCAGTTGATTGTTCACTTTCTTATTTTCATGAATAAGAAAGTAAACAATCAATTTCAAATATTTATGCAGATGAATTAAATTTCCTTATTTGTGACAGTAATTCACTTCACTTTCCTTTCCCGACACAGGGCAGTACCATGTGGAATTAGGGCAACTGGAACTGAAGCCAGAGTGTAAGAATCTCTCCAACGAGTCATAAGATAATAAGTACTGCAAATATGTTAACAAATAATTTGTTTGGGGTTTTTTTTACAGTAGATTTCTCCTGTCCATTTCCAGATGTCAGCTATCCACCTGGAGGTAACCCTAACCCTAACCCTAACCCTATGTTCAAAATAGATTGTAACATATATAATACAATAAAATCGATTTTTTTTTATTCTCTGCAAATTTAGAAATCTATGATCCCGCAATTGCTACCCTTGCACCAGTTGCTTCTCCCACCCCTTCTAGTCCTGGTGAGTACTTCATAACGCAGACTACATATATGACAAACACAAAACAATCATACGCTACAATACAAATCAACTACATCAAAGGATTCAACAAACGTACTGTTTATCACCATGTCATTTCTGTTTTTCAGAGATTAAAAGATCTTATAGTCATCCTCATCAGGTCAAAAAACACAGTAAGTAGGAAAAACGTGTACTTTTTGTCTACAGTAATTTCGTCCTCAGGGCACGACCTGTATTTGTTATCGTAACATTTCACCCCTTACACAGACCCCAGGGGGACTCACCTGTGGGAGTTCATCAGGGACATTCTACTCAACCCAGAGCGAAACCCAGGGTTGATCAAGTGGGAGGATCGGAGAGAGGGGGTTTTCCGCTTCCTGAAGTCGGAGGCAGTTGCACAGCTATGGGGCAAGAAGAAGAATAACAGCAGCATGACTTACGAGAAGCTAAGCCGGGCAATGAGGTAAACACACAAGAATGGAATATACATGCAGCAGTTATACAAATACGAAAACCGTGTGTTTGCATAATACAAACAAATACACAGTGTTTGAACTAAACACTCTGGGTCAGGCTTTTGGTAACAACCATAGTCTGTGGCCAGTGAATGATATTATATAGGTTGTGACATAAGGTTTTCTCTTTGTCAACGAAAAAGAAAAACCCTGGTTTTATTAGGACAGTCAACAACCCACGTTTTTATGACGCCTTTCGATCGTTAAAGCGACAGCTCGTTCAGTCTGTGATGAGGAAAAAAATTACACGTCATTGTTCCTAACACAATTTACTTAATAGGCATTAAGAGTGAAATTCATGTTTACTATTTAATCACTGATTTCCTAGAATGGCCCCATTTTAAAACCGGAAAATGTTTTAATTTTTTTTTTCTTCATGTGAATTGAAACAGCCCCCTCCTCAGACAACGATCCTGGCTGCTAGAATAGTCACGGCTTTACACTCAAATGAGATAATCTAATTAGCCTAATTTCATTGTCGCCCAGACCACTAGGAAGTAGTGTGTGTGTGCCTGCAGGTATTGTCGCTGTGACCACACAGCTGATTATCTACAGTACTAACCACGGTAAAGCTCAATGGAATCTCCAAACCGGTTGATGCTCCCTGTTACCGTAACAAAAGCAGGAACAATCACAATTATTTTTACAGGACTGACAGTTTGTCTTAAACTCCCAGTTTATAAAGCGACTCAGTTGACCACTGAAGTTAATTTACTGAAAGGGATCTCGCTACAAGTGACGGGTCATGGTGGTGGGTCTCACCTGAAAAGTATGACCTGGATACAGTTGTGTTACTGTGTCGCTTGAAAGTATCCCACGCACGCCTATAATTAAACAAGATAATTAATGATCAAGATAATCACAAATAAATACAACCCTTTCGTGCCAGGTAGATCTCGTGATAGTTTCATGTTGTTCACGCATGAAGGACTAAAAGCAGTTCAGCTGTCTTTTGAAATGTAAAACATGAACGCAACAGAAAATGTAAACATGCTGGGTAAATGGCTGTCCATTCGCTTTTGAATTCAGTTCACCAGCCAGTGCATGTGTCCTGTGTTTCAGATATTACTACAAGAGGGAAATCCTAGAACGGGTCGACGGACGCAGACTGGTTTATAAGTTTGGAAGGAATGCAAGAGGATGGAGGGAGACAGAGAAGTGACAGTTTGACTAATTTATCTTTTATTTGAAGTTGTATGTAAATGTGACTTTTTACGATTACTACTGTTTACACATTGTTGAATTGTGTGTGTGTGCCTCATTATCGTTTCTTTAAATTCGTCCCTCTGTTAGGGAATTGCACTGAGATGTTCTTTATTGTGCCTGATTAAAAAAAAAAACAACAACTTTGCTTATGATTCTTACATGCCGCCAGTCAAAACCCATAGGCACGTGTTTAGAAAAGATTTTACCGAAACTTGCAAAACTGACAAAAACAATTTTTTTTTAAAAAAAGCGATGAATCTCAACTTACTTTTTTTCTGGCAAGATGCTTTTGACTGTTTAACTCACAAATGAGCACTTGTCGGTGCAGCACCCAAACACGTCTGGGATAAATGTGATAAACATTCGCTGATCTGTGAGGAAAGTGTGTCAATGTTTGTTGACGTTTAATAAAAATAAAGCTTGTGAATGTTTTATTTAATTTTATGAAAGTCTGTTTATGGAATTGCACGTCTACAGTCTTACTGTCTCTGTTTAAAACCAGATTTTTCAGAATGACTCCTGGGACATTTAGTGACAGTATTCAGATTAGGTACAGTACACCGATCATCATTTTGGCTTCTATTTATAACCCAGAATGCAGCTTTTCTTTCCAAGGCTTAATCAATAGACTGCCAATGCAGTTTGGCATAGATCTGGAGCTGTAATCCAACTAAATGATGTTTACTTACACTTAAAGCGATGCTGATCATACCTATCATGACAGTGTGAAAGTGTACACGGTTAATTGTCCATCAGTGTGTGTCATAGCTGACATGCAGATTCTTTCAGGCAACAGCTGAATGACAGGGCTCTGATGGCAAATGAGATTAAAGCAGCATCCAAAAAAAAAAAAAACTCTTTCCTTTAACCTGTGCTTGCAAGCAAATCTGTGTCTAATCTCAACAGTGGTGTCCCTTGTTTTTGTAATATCTCTCTACACAGCCTGTAATTGACTGACATCTCATTTTGTTATCTTACCCAGTGGCTTCCGAATGGACCCGCTGCACGGCAACATCCCTTTAGGTTCTGCCATTCCGCTCTCTCTCACACACACACACACACACACACACACACACATGTCTCAAGAAACAGCGTCTTCAAAACAAGACCTTAAACAAAATGAAATCGCATCTTCATTAAATGTGACACATCAGTCTCCTGTCAGATCTCAGGGAATTTCTAAAATATTAAATGGGAATTTCCTTTTAGTGGCAGGAAGTAGTCTCTGATTAAAGGAGCTTGTTGTCATTCTCTATTCTTTTGGTGATTGGACACCAAAGTGAAGAAAATTGCACACAGATGATATGTATAGATGGTTTGGGTTGAGATAATAGCTACTGATTGCAATGCAACATGAAATAATCAAAGAGTGCGATTCAAATCAAAGCGAATATGCGTCATATCCCATTGTTCGATTATGTTTTCACTACACTACTGGGGCGGTCTGAATATCTCTAAATATTTCTGGGGCGGTCTAAATCTGAATCCTTCTGAAATCTGAAATCATTCAGAATTCAACTCTGTGTGCTGTAAACAACTGAGGGCAAGTGAACATCGCGAGCTGCGAGCTGCGAGTTTCGGTCACTCACGGGTGATCAGAACACTCAGGTGTGTGCAATCTGCACCTCAATTGAAAAACCATTCACGGCAACGACAGAGGGCGGGATTCAGACGGACACTGCTCCTTAAATATCAGAGCATAACACAACCAATTTGGACAAGGTCCCTCTGGTGCGTTGAGAGAGCAAAAGTGTAAGCACTACACTATACTGACTGGGGCGGTCAGAGCATTAAGACGGACGAGGCTAAGACAAGCAAGTTTACCTGTGCAAGTTCACCGAGCAAAGTGAACTGAGTCAAGGGAACCAGTCCTATTCCCTCCACTATCTTAATAGTACAGCATGTGCCACTCCATACCTATTGTTGTCCCCGGTCCACATAGAAAACACTTTGTCAAAAGATGCAGAAATCCAAGTAACCTCCGGCTTTTAAAACAGTCCTCACACACTGTTGCCTCATTTTCCATGGGCTTATGGAACTGCCAATCTGCAGTGAACAAAACT
>JAFBJQ010001356.1:21072-265305 GCA_016785345.1 Trinectes maculatus
AGGCAATCCAAACTCTTCTCCTACGTTGTCCCCCGTTGGTGGAACGCACTACCAGTTCCTACCAGAGCAGGGGCGTCCCTCTCTACCTTTAAAAGACTCCTGAAGACCCAGCTCTTCAGAGAGCACCTTCTCTCCTAGCACTACATGACAATTCCACACCTTAAAGAATTGTCACTAGCACTATTGCTGCACTAACGCTTCTTATCGCACTCTACCTTGATTGTTTCCCTTTCTGTAAGTCGCTTTGGATAAAAGCGTCTGCTAAATGACTAAATGTAAATGTAAATGTAAATGTTTTGTCACATTATTCACATCATGAAATCACAATTTGCAGCAAACTCATATAAAAAATTTTAAAAAAGTACAAAAAAATATAATAATGATATTATCATCATAGGGTGCATATTATGGATAACATTTTTGTATCGTTTAATCTATACTTTTAATCGTTAGCTAGTAGTTTAGCTATGAACGTAACATTAAGACCATGTGCATGTCACATGACCTTTAATAAAGATCGAGGATGGTTCCCATTAAAAGCCCGTATGTCATGAACTTGTCATGAAATCTGCTCCAGTTTCAGTTTTGAATGATCTAGAAGATGCTGCCGTGAGTTGTGATAAGAGAGCAGGGTTGAAACGACAGACTGAAGATGACTGAACAGTTAGGCAAATTGCACAGGCGTATCTAACATCTGCAACACAAAAACAGCGGGGCTTGATTTTCCTATCTTGCCACTTCCCTCTGAGTGCAAACCCAAGCTTTACATACCCGCAGCATGCAAGGAACAATGTCAGCCCCTGACATTTGATTCAAATCATTCAACTCCTATATGGATAACACTGTGCACAGTGAGTTTTGTGTGTGACCCTCTGACGGCATATGAGTTACCTGCTTCACCCTGATCACCTGCAAGTAAAAGAGGACAGTATACCTAACAAATCAAGGAAAGCACAGTTAAACCAGTGTGACTAGTATTTACAAAACGTTTGGTTGAACTCGCTGGCACTAGCTTGACATGCACCCAAACATGCACCCAAACCAGTTGTTAGTGATCTGGGAAGTGAGAAAAACACCCACATGCACCTGAGAGATATTTAATCCGCAGAACTCACTTCACCTTGGAGCAGTTTAATTACACAATAATGGCATTAAAAATGTGAATAGACCAGACAGGAGGGTGTCAAGAAAAAATGTATGTTGAGGTCAAATTATGTACACTGGTCTCCCACACACTACACTGCAGGAATTAAACAATGGTCACCTTTATTTGCCAACAACAATGCGCTGCATCAGTCCTCAGGCTTTTATTTTTTTTATTTTTTTTATTTTTATCTTCCAAAGTCAGAAAAACCCCAAGGGCCATTTTAATTGAAGAGGGAAAACGTAAATTTCAATCAGATAGATGCCTGAGGAGAAACAGGGAAGTGATCAGAGATAACCTAAGCGTATGCATACATTTGCCCAGCTGGGATTTTTTTGTGTGTCCCACAGCTGCTTAGTAGGACTATTGTGCTGTCTCACCAGATATACAGGTCTAGCTTCTCAAGTCTTCTTATCATTTTCACTTCAAACTCAAATGAACCTTAGGCCAAAACTGTCAGTTGGACGGATTAAAACTGCGTCAGTGATGATCACGTTACTTTTTCGGGATCAACAACAGTGTCACAATTCACATTTAGAATAACAAGTAAGTAAAGCTATAAAGGTAAAACTAAGTAAATGCACAGAGTTTAGATGTGCTGGTGATGTATCGTCTATAAGGAAACAAACGTCACATTCAATATGTGCGGGAAATAAAAGATAATCTCGAAGTCACTGCGCTAACGTCACCATTTGACAAGAGATGTGTGATTAACAGACAAGTCATTGTTCCAGCATTTTTCAACACGACCACAACTTTGAGCAAAAGGAAGTATTCTTGAAAATTCATGTCTAGGAATCAAGTCTGTTGTAAAGACAAATCGCGGCTTAGGTTTTTTTTTGCAACTTTTGCATTAAATTTTCTTCACTGCCAGAAACACTATTTAAGTCCATACATGTTTTCATAAGTATTCAGATATACTATAAAAGATAACAACATACATATTATTTAAAGTGTAAAGAATATTTATGTTGTTTCCTTTTCCTTGAGTGAAAACATACAATTGCTGATTTTTTTCTTGTTTCCATTAATAACTTTCAATGAGAGGTGAGAAAATACAGCAGGTTTTTTTTAATTGTTGTGTATATTTGGTGACATGTGTTTCTATACTGAATATCATGTGTTTTGTGATTTTACAAACATACAATTCACCAGTGACACAACAGAGGATACTCAAAATAAACAACTTAAGTTAAATGCAGCTGAGATTGTCGTCTTGATACACACACACACACACACACACACACACACACACACACACACACACACAAGAACTTTCTTTCAACAATAGTATGATTCATACAAAATGAGAATGAAAAATGAGAATGAAAAAAACATTTAGCAGTTATGATTGGTGTTAAAATGATTAATACTTAATAATAACTTCAAGCTTTTAAGCACGCATTAAAGCACAATAGCGGGAGCCTGTAGTTGAATGCCACCAGGGGGCAGTACGTCACTGAGTACTTGTTATTTATTCCGAGCATTTGAAGGCATAGACATACTATAGGAGAAGGCGCCCCATTCGCCGATAGAGTCTACTGGCGCTGACGAGATTTAGGGCCGCCATCTTGGACCGGTCAACCGCTCCATTCAACGCAATCAGTCTATTAACTGTCAGTGCATTTAATTAATCATAACTCGCTGAATACCGAACTCATTTTCACGCGGTTTTTTTATTGCTGCAAAGATCACACATGTGGCTATGATACAGGGCACATGGTTCGGCGTGTTTTAACATCCATCGTGGTCTTAACAATAGAATATTCTGATGTGATGTAAAACTGGGAACATAATCCCTGAAAAGGCGGAAAAAACGGGGACGTTTCCAGTTTGACGAGCGATCTGATCGAAAAACCTAATGTTGTGTCTCCAAAACCAAAACGGGGACAGAGGTAGTTTTTTTCTGTATTTAACCAGGGACAGGCAACCAAACAACGTGGACTGTCTCCCTGTGGTATGTGTTGTAGGCTATTACAGGTATTTTATCAATCGCACACTATAAATGTGACATAGAAGCAGAAACAGATAGTGGCAGTAGTCAAGTCAGATATTTTAATAAAATGAAGAAACAATACAATTATTAATCATAGTCTAAAAAGCCAGGTGTGACCATGTGAAACCTTGACTTGATCTAAGATTCACAGTGCTCTGCAACTTGTTTCTTATGTGTTAGTGGAACTATGACCGGCGCAAGATGGCGGCCTTATTTCTTACGCCCAGCGGCGAATGCGTCGTCTACTCCTTTCGTATGTCTACGTTTGAAGGACTCGAAGGACCCAAAAGAGTATTACTTCTTTTAGCCTGTTTATTTATATTTGAAATAAATAGTAAAATGTTTAACATGCGGTTAATGATTTTTTTTTACAATACAATGTCTATGTTTAATTAAGTACAATGAAAATAAATCTGTCGTATAAAATGCCCAGTCGTCCCTACCCATTTTTTATAGTCAGGCATGTTTACGGACACGCCTCACTGACAGTGAGGACGACAACATGGCGGCTTCCTTGCGTTTGGGTCGTCAAGGAATACTGTTTGGCCTCAGACTATCTAATTTTAATAAATGTTTGCTGGCAGCAAACCCATGGCAGGAGAATATCAGACATTTCTTTCCATCACCGTGGCTCCTCGGTGAGTGCTGACAGTCTCATAGAAGGATAATTCGTTTCTTTTTCCACTAGTGACATTCGTTATCGTCATTTTCTATTTGGGTTAATTCTGCATTTCTGTTACTTAAGTATCATTAATATGACAGCTAATAACAGAGCCACCTTTTAAATGTAAATGTCATCGGAACAGAATTCAAATAGGCGGAAACTCTAGTTTCTAGTTGTTGCTAAAGCTAGTTTCTGTACAAGACTCACATTTAACAATAGTCTAATTCGGTTATTTGTGTCACAAGCTAAGCTAAAAGAGAATAACCTTCACAGTACAGTGTTTACTTAGCAGTACATGAGTCCCACTCTGTCAGTGTAAATGTCATTGGAACAGAATTCTGCTTAAATATTGTTTTAAGGGAGATTTAGTAACCTTAGTTTCATCATAAATCCACAAAAGTGCCACAGTATTTCTAATGAAATTAACATTAATTCAGTTAAGTCATTAAGACTACAGGTCAACATTGAGTCATATTATACAGAATAAACCATTGTTGTTTTCTTGAACCAAAGCTGTGCTTGTCCTGCTGTGACATGTCAGATTTTGTATCAATAAATACAGAGTGACAGGATTTAAGTGTTATACTACAATTGTATGATGACAGCAGACACAATGCATCAAAATTCATATAGATTATGCTGAATTACATTTATGTGAGGTCAGGTCTCTGCCATCATTCACACTACTGATGCAATTAGGGTCTATATCCAGAGTAACACGGACAGTTTAATAAAGATTATGGTAATGAGATTCAAGACATCATTTAACTCCTGTACCCTTACTGAGTCAGAGTTCATCGCTTTATTACCGTAAATTAAAAGTGGAACTGTGTAAATGGCCATTCAGCACATGAACTACTGCAATTACATGTTGACAGAATATGTTTTATTGGCAATCCCTAATTTTAAATTATTTTAAATAATGAAATAAAAAGTGAAGTAACAGAAAGTTAAAGTGTGACTTTTTTATGATTTGTGACATTTGCAAATATCCAGCAGATGGTAGCATAACACAACCTGGCTGAAGCCAAACTACATTGTTATGGAATTTACTAGCATAAAACCGAAACAGCTAACCTTACAAGGCCTATAATTTAATGTGTGGTTGACTAAATCCGATTGTTTTTGAGTGAAGTTGATGTTTTTTTTAATTTAACATAGCTAGATGGAAAAAGTGCCATGTTAACAAGACCAGATACCAACATTTTTGATCGTTGCTCTTTGAGTGTAATAACAATCAATCAAACTCAACTTTTCCAGCACTATTTGTACGTAGAGACACTTTATCTGTGTAGTTCACTACACGAAGATCACACTTGACAAATTCCTTTTGAGCTGTTGAGTTAGAGCAATTCCCCAGTGCAGCGCTTTCATCTGCAGAGCTGAAGACTAGTTGTAGTAAAGTCACGACACCACAGGTTGGATTTGTGCTTTTCTCTGGCAGCCTGAAGACCCTGTGCCCAACATGGGGCCTTAGGCCAGTTAAACTTTGGCCCTCTGAGTGACTGCAGCTGGTGACAGTCAGGGTCTTTGTTGGTGGCATGAAGGCTTGCAAGGAAATGTGTATCTCTATAGCCTCTAGTGTTGTGTCAGCCAGAATTACAATTACATAAGAGACCTGCCAGTGTTCCTTTGTCAGCCCTTTGAGGCCTAGTTGCAGCCAACACTACTACTCCAGAGCTACAGCTTGGTTTATTCTGACATTCATGTAGCTAAGTAGAGGTTGAAAATGTGGCTATAGGAATGTCCTGATTGTGATTTTGAAATTAATTTTAATCTTCAGGGTCCGTGACATTGCCACTGCCCTAGTGTAAGTTATGTTATTCTCTTTCTATCCTCTAGGTGTCACCCCACTCAAAGTGCAAATGCCTGCTCTCTCCCCCACCATGGAGGAGGGAAACATAGTCAAATGGCTGAAGAAGGAAGGTAAAAGATAATAATAGTAATTCATAATAGTTACACCACACACTTATGTGTCTTCTTTTGATTAATTGCCATGTGTTCTAATTAGTTATATCAAGCAATCAAAGCTATATTTTACATTGTGATTTTTCCAATTTTTGTTGACGCTAACTGAATTTGAATGAGGCCTCCCAGTCAAACCGTATGGATTATGAAAAGCCATAACATGTATTTTCCTACAATGATGGACCAATACCGTCACTTGTATGTTGTTTGTGCTTTGTCACTTTCCTCTCTAAGTCAGAGGCCTTAGCAGTGGAGCACCTGAGGGTCCCTGGTGGCTGATGGTGGAAGCATGGTGCTCACTATTCATCACTGCTTAGCAACTCTGCCCAGCCATGCGCCTCAGCCACACTCTCATTAATCAGGAGGCAGCACGCTGAATTCTCATTGGCTGTTCTGCTGTTGTTGCCATGTGCTTGTGCCTCTTGGTGTGAGATATGTTCATGTGTTTGCAAGTGAGACAGGGAAAGATAAATTCTCAGTGATGAGCATAACACATCCAGGAGGTTACTGTTTGCCCCCAAATTCATCATAGGATTTTAAGAGCACTAAAGCAGCACAAAAGGTACTTGTTATGCATGATGTTAAAATGATTATACTCTTCTGCAGCTTTATTTGTTTCATTGTTTGTTTGTAGCAAAATCACCTCGTATCTATCATACAAAATATATAACAAAAATAAATTAAACCATTTTAAATTACAATCAAAACATTGGTTTAAGAAAGCTAGTCAGCAGTATCTTGATATAGTGGAGCTATTTGCGCAGGATATCTAATGGAGCGCCTACTAAGTTCAGTTAGTTTAACCGAAAACAATTTTCTTGCTACTTTGGCATTGGCATTTAAAGTTTACGACAGGTGAAAATCTACGAGACAAACTAAAAAAAAAGCACTCAGGCTTCTTCTCAGCTGTACAATTCCCCTTTTATATAAAATAATACATGATTACAGATTTTTTTTTACTGTACAATAGCTGCAGCTTTTAGCCATTACAAGAGTGAACTAAAATGGCTAAAAAAATATTATGAAATGTTATGATCAGTCAACACAAGGCTACATTAACCTTTTACAGACTTAAATTAGCCTGTAGAACATCAGTCTGTTTTTGATTTTGTTTTGGGTTAGGGATTTTTTTGTTGTTTTTTCTTACTGTCTTTCTGGTAGAGTAGAGGTGAAAAGGCTTGGGGCCTAATGTTTTATCTTTAATATTGCACATCACATCTAACCCCTGGGGTCATGGGATGTTAAAGCCTCATACAAATCCAATCTTGACTCCACTACTGCTTGCTCTCAGGGGCTTCCGACGTCAATACACTGCCTCTGCTCATTCAGCCTTCCCCCATCCCTAGCCACCCATTTCCCTTCCCATACATCTCTCAAAACTAAATCCCAGCTATATCCACATTATCATTCAATGTAGATACTGATTTTAGATATTAATATGTAATGCTTTTGTCATATCACAGGTCTTGATTTTTTTAGTCCGTTTATATTCCCAGGCGATTCACTCTTTCAGCGTTTTCTGCCAGGAGGTAGAAACATGACCAAATGTTAGGTCTTAATCACCCTTGACTCAGGGTGTCCCAATTCCGATACCGGTCTTGGGTACTCGTACTCGCAAAAATACTCCAATGATGTCCTTACCTCTTCTCCACGTAAAGACCAAAC
This sequence comes from Trinectes maculatus, assembly GCA_016785345.1. Classification (NCBI taxonomy): domain Eukaryota; kingdom Metazoa; phylum Chordata; class Actinopteri; order Pleuronectiformes; family Achiridae; genus Trinectes; species Trinectes maculatus. Next base: position 28,510 of record JAFBJQ010001356.1, read on the forward strand.
ATTACAAATAGTTCAAAGAGTTTGCTGCTGCTAGTTGCAGTGCAACACAACCAACTTTACAGCAAACACTGGAGAAGTGGTACAAAACGACACCAGGCAAAACTGAAGCAGGAGGTCCTAATCTTTTTTTCCACTCTGAAGCAGATGCTAAAATATTCCCGCTCCTCGTGTGGGAGACCAATGGGAATATACTGGGACTTGAAGGAAGGAACCAAGATCTTTAGTTCTGTCTGACGTGCTGAATTTCTGTATCTCGCATTCTTTCTCATGAAACATTACGTACGTCTTTTGATATGCCAGTCACAGCCAGAGCAGATTTTTTTTTCATATTACCTCTTTGTACCTTCAATGGAACGTACATTTTTATTCACCAAATTTGTTCTCTATGTGACAAGAGCAGATGTTTTGAACAAGCCGCTAAAACAATAATGCTCGTGTGTAATAGGTGAAAGGAAACATTTGCGTTTAAACCATTTAAAATATTCTAAAATGCAAGAATTTTGTGTGGTGTTACATTTTGTCATTCTATGTTTCTTTGCCTCTTTTAGGTGAGGCAGTGGCAGTTGGTGATGCCCTTTGTGAGATTGAAACTGACAAGGCTGTTGTTACCATGGAATCTAATGATGATGGTGTCTTGGCAAAGATCTTGGTAAGTGAGCAAAATCTCACACAAACCTCTTGTAAATCAGATAATTAGATGCAGTAATTTATTTTCAAATAAGAGTCATACTTATCCTTGAGTATTGCTTTCAGGTGAAAGTAGAGGGCTGAGAGTGTATTTAAATTCTGTTTTGAGTATGTATGTGTCAGCACTAGGATTTTTAGGTTGTGTTAGATTATGTTAATATTTACTGTTATATTCAGTGAAGTCCTATTAATGTTTGTGTGTCTGTCAGCATTCATTTTCTGCCTATGGTAATTGGCTGCACAAATGTGTTTTCCCTATACAGTGACAGCAAAGCTTTCACAAGATGTCTTCAGTGACAAATAATGTTTTTTCTTTCATACTCCCATTGCGCTATTTGTTGTTTGAATTTTTAATAGGCTGCCAACGACATCATTCATTTTCTTTTCCTCATTATTCCACCACATGTTTCTTCCTCTGCACAGAACGCCAAATATATTTAATCATTCGCTTTTTTTCACTGTTCTATTAGAGACCTGAATACAGTATGTAAATAAATAAAAAAAGAGGTGATTTAAAACTGTTGGACATGTTCACATTCTGATAAAGTCTAAGTGGAGCTGGCTGTAATTAGGTGTTGTGTATGTAAAACCTTAAAGCAAAAATCGGAACTAGCAAATGAACATAAGAGTTACCCACCCAAATACATCTGCCGTGAAGAATATATGGTGCACTCATACACACACACACACACACACACCTATATGCGAAAGTCACTAAATTAAGGTATGAGCGTCTGTTAAAAATCATAGGCTTGTGTCTCATTTTTCCTGCCTCTCATTTCACTTGCTTCTTTTCTTCCACATTCCCCTACTCCATCCTTGTCAGCTGCTGTGGGGATGAGGTAGTTTCCATAGCAACCACCAAAGAACTGGGGGGTAAAGGCATTACCGCTGAAGCTGGCAAAGAAAGATGGTCTGCATTAGATAAGCCCCCCTAGTGCTCTCTCTCTCTCACTCTCTCTTTGATAGAGTATGTGTATATTAGTTAAGAAAAACAGCAGCTTGGGGCATTATCTGAGAGATTTGTATATTTGCTTACCAGGCATGGGCAGAGTGGCATCTACTTTGTCTGGGTCAGAAGACATTAGCCCTCAGAGGTGTAATTGTGTCACCCCAAGAACCCAGTCGGTTTCTAATTTAAAGGCTGTGGTAATTACTCGCCTGTGGCCAAAATGCCTGGACAGGCTGTTGTAGACATGGAACTTCCTGTGCTCCACAGGGATTATTTATGGGGGTCAAACACCAATATGGCCCTCAACCAATTTCCAACCATAGCTCCAAGCTATGAAAGAAGGGAGGAGAGATCTTGTTCTTACTGGGTTGCACTGGGGATCACCAGCATCAGCACCATGAGCACAGATTACTGTATCTCATCAAACTCCCTCGGTATTGGTCTACCCTGACCTGGGGGCTTCAATCTAAAAATCTGCCTTGGGTGCAATCAATCATAGCCTGTAGGAAGTGACATGTGTTTGCAAATGCACTACCTTGATGCTTGTAGTTCCTCCATGTTCAGATGGTTTTAAACATGAATGCTGCTTAGAATTATGTGGAAAATGCCAGTTTAAAAAATTGATTTACTGGTAGATATATTTTAGATGGACTGCAGAATAGTATAATGAATAGATAGATACAGTGGATTGATGTATAGATTAATGAACCTGTGAAGGTATCCAACTTAATCTGAAATACTTACCCATAGGTTTCCCATCTATCATTCCCTTGTCCCTCCTCTCTTCATCTCAACACGCCATCGTCCATTAGATCATTCTAAACACCAGGAGCTATGTGTCCTCTAAATCAATATTTGCTATAAATCGTTATCTTATCCTTCCGAGGTCAAAAAAGGTTAAAATCCAGTGTCTTATGTTTGCCTGATATAACAAATCCACCAAAGCTTTTCAGCAACTGTTCTTACACTTGTAACTCAGCTGTGAAGACTCTTTGGGGGCTTGTATGGCCCTATGATAACAGTTTGATTATAACAAGGTTAAACCCACTAAAAGCCCTCGCCTGACTTTATAATATCATTAGCCCCGCTGATGGGTCTCTTAAGAGCCCTGTCTCCGATCTGTTTGACTTTTCACAGTGATGGTGTTGCCATTGAGAATTTGACATCCTCACAGTAAAGCTGGGATCTACCAGCTTTTTTCAAACCAATGGAGATGGTTAAGCATAAGCATCATTTATACTTCCTGTAAGTTTCACTGTGCTCTGTAACCATTTGATGGCAGTGTTGAGCTCCTCTCCATGACAGTGTACTAAGCATTTTTTACTGCAATTACCCACCATGGCCAATGTACACAATCCATATGTGCTTGCCGTGAGAACCCACCCGACCACCACAGTAGCCGTTGTGTGTGTGTGTGTGTGTGATCACAATGATTATGTGCTGCATACATTTTATGTATCCATTAGTTTTTTGCCTAAGATGTCTTTATACCTATAGATGCTTCTGTCATAATACCACACTTTTTGGACAGTCTTCCTTTCCTCCATTTTTTTGTCCTTACATTGAGCTACATCTTCAGGAGACAGAACTCTTAGTGGACATCTTTGTAAAACGAGATTAGGTGCTACAGCCTAGTCTTGTGTGTTGTGGCCTTTCATTTGGACTGATCAATATCGACTGAGGAACAACACCTTTACAGCTAGGGGAGGGCAGCAAAAGGCTCAATGTGGATTTGGATTACCCGTAACAAGACAGTGAATCAATCGTTGACAGCGTGAAAACACATCTATTGCACTCCAAGAGCCTATTCCAGGGCAGTCAGAATTTTGTCACGTTAACTGAGAGAAAGTATAGTGATTGTAATTGACAATAAGGCAGTGTCATTTTTAAATTGCTGTCAAAGGTTTATCTGTTCAATGCATACTGGTTAAATATCACTTTGCCTTTATTAACATTCTCATTTGTTATTTAAAATTATATCGTAGGTGACCATAACCATTAGTCAACCAATCTCGGTTACGTTTTAATTGGGTGAACCCACTTTGCTAATGTTTATTTCTCCCACATTCTCTTTACAGATGGAGGAGGGCAGTCGCAGTGTTCGCCTGGGCACTCTCATTGCTCTCATGGTGGAGGAAGGGCAGGACTGGAAGCAGGTGGAGATCCCCGCTCCAGATGCTGCTGCTCCACCTGCCACACATGCAGCCACTGCCCCAATTGTGCCCCCTGCTGCTTCCTCTTCACCATCTCCAACAATATCAGCCCCATCAGGATCGTGAGTGCTCCCTTATTTCATTTTAATCGTGTGAATGCTGAAAGCATTCTACTGTTTTACAGTACAATTCACTGTACAGTCTACTGTACAAGCCACTGTACAATCTACCATATAGCCGACTGTACAATGCACTGTACAGTCTACTATACCTTGTAGGTAATAGTGGCTGTGGATATCTTAAGTAACAATTTAAACATATTTCAGATTTTCTTTTGCCTTCTTTTCCCTAAAGTGTGTAGCTTAGTACATAGTAGAGTTTGTCATTATATTGTTAAAGTACCTACAGTGTGTTATTTTTAAAACCTCATATTAGTAAATAAGGTAAGATTAGAAACAATGTTGTACATAAATATACATGAACAATGATCTAAATGTTATTGGGTTTTTTTTGTTCAGTGCACACTTGTGTTGGTTGAAGATCTGAGGTTCCACATCCACCTAATTTGCTGAATAAGATGATTTTTCCTTATTCTCATTTCAAAATGTGTGAGATCCTACCAGACCCTATTTACACAATAGCTTTTGTTTGAAATTTGCTCTTTGGACTTATGACCCCACTGTAGATAGTGTTGTTGACATAGGTAATTATTTCACAGCTTTATTTTTCAGTTTGAGTGTATTTATTGGTTGTCTACTGTTATGTCTAAAAATTGTACCCATGATTTGACTTTTTCACGTAATTAATTAATTTTAAAACAAAGGCATAGAATTTAAGATTTAAACTCCTCTTTTGTTTAGCATTCGCCTGAGTCCAGCAGCAAGACACATCCTGGACACCCATGGTATAGACCCAAAATTGGCCACACCCACTGGACCAAGAGGACATATTACCAAGGAGTGAGTAGAATTGAATAGTTAGCTCAAGGGTGCCCTTCTTTTGGTTTGAAAACTCTGGGTTCTCATTTTTCTCTGGATGGGAAGAAACAGAGAATTTTGGAAGAATAATTAAAACCGGTGATATAAAAATATGTGCTATATAAATCATTCTCAAGAAGTAGATATTTGTACTTCTGTACCAAAATCTTACCCACTGGGTAAGATTTAAGGTATGCATTTAAGGTACGTTAATCCTGATAAATGGGGGCACACAAATACAAACACACACATGCTCGAATGGCTACATGCTGTCAGTGGGGACCCGATTGAATGCTCTCATTACCCACCTAACACCCTGCTGGGAAAGTCGTTAAGCAACTTCTGTTGCCATAGCAACCTTTTTTCCAGGACCCACTGTTGCCCATAGAAACTAAGAGCGTACCGGTATGTTTTTTGGGGATATGTTTGTTAAATAGAAAAAGCACATTAAGCTCAATTAACCCAGCACTGCAACGAATGACAAATCCCCAGATGCATAGGTTTTGAAGTTTAGATTGATTGTTTTAGAAATGTTGTCTGAATTACGTCTCCTTAAAACCATTGTTTGTGACTTGCATGAATGGCTTGCCTATTCCCTTATTGACACCTAAGCTGGATAAGTAGCACAGTCTTCAGAAATGAGAGAGACGTTGGAGGAAATGAGAGACTGCAAGCAAGAAGGTTTACGCTTCATAGCCTAAGATTATTTTGTTTGGTAAAGCATCCAGAGGCTGATGACACAATTTTTAAAATACAGTTTTTAAGAACAATTCAATATATTTAAGATACATGCAGTAGTTAATGCCAAAAAATGAAATTTGTATGATTTAGCCCTCAAATGACTTTAGGTAATTTAATGAAAATGGCTGAAGGTAGGTATACAATGTGCCCTATTTGTATGTTGTGAGACTGAAGAGTTCTGTTCATTTTAGAAACCAAATATCCTCGTGCAGGTAGTTTCACATGGGTTGAGCTCATTCGAGAAAGGGCAGAGTAGACCTGATTTCCCTTCCTTTGTCCTTTTGCACAACAGATAAGACCTAAAACCAGGGAAAGGTACCCCTCCCATTCTAACTTCTGCTCTGGTGGGCCTCTCTGTGGCAGACATGAATAACAGAGGTCACAGCTGAGATCGTGGCATTTTACATCATCCACAGCATAGTTTTAAGACTGGGCACAAAGTCAAATATTAAACAGCTTTTAAAATAGATGATATGTGGTGCTCACTAAATTGACTTCTCAGTTATCATGCAGTATATTTTGAACTTTGAATTCAAATTATACAGATGATGCTTTAGCGTTTTTAAAACTGGTCTCAATTTTGCCTTTTTTTATTAAATGCATGATTTTTTATTTACCGTATTATTACTGGAGCTCAGTCAAGCTAAGAAGATTTCATACCGACTCCAGTCTATCTATCTATCTGTCGATCTATCTTGCTGTCCTAGGTGGCAGTAGAAGACAAATTATATTCATCTAATTGTGCCTACATTTCATGCTTATTTTTTGTGTGCGCCAATTGGAATGTGGGCACTGCCTCATCCCCTTTTTAATATTCCAGTCACCCTCTCCCAGTCTTTCAGAGGCTCCTTTGCCTTGGCTGTCAGTATGGTTGTAACTGGTCAGTGTGAAAAGCAGATACCAGCCAGTAACACAAAATGTACCTTGCCGTCATCGTCAAGTGACAGCTATAGGCTGCTGATTACTTCTTTTTTTCTCTTCTCTTTTTTTGCAGAACTGAACTTTGGATCCATTTTTTTTAAAATGAAGGTTGAATGGTGTTTTATCTCACAGAATACTCATAGTTTGGTGATTTGCAAATAATAAACCTGAAACCTGATTTATTCTCAGTACTTTAATTTATAATGGTCAAGAGACAATAAAAAGCGACTTCTTTTTCAGGGGAAATAGTAAATTTCGTTTTTCTCATTCAACAAAAAAGGCCACTTTTATTAAATATTAGATATAGAAAATAATAATGAAAATGAAAGTTTTTCATTCATAACTAAGAATTAGCCATCTGTATACACAAGTGTACGCCTGCAACTCAAAACACAAAAAGACACACAAACATATTTCAGCTTAAAAAATACATTGGAATAAGCTGCGAGAAGAATGTGTTTGTTGTTTTTTGTAACATGTTATCTTTGACTATGATTAACAGAGATGCACTGAATCTTTTGAAGACTTCTCCAGCCCCCCAAGCGTCGCTAGCTATAGCTGCTCCAGTTGCCTCTAGTCCTCCTCCTACTCCAGCAGCTACTCCTGCACCACCTGGCAGCAGACCCAACATACCTCCGCTTTCTCAACCAGGGAAGCCAGGAGCACCTGTGAGCACTCCTTACACCATACATACATACCACATTGTCTGTGTTGTGATGCACTCCTTACACCATACATATAGTACATACCACAATGTCTGTGTTGTAGTGTTATGAAACTACAAGACCTTGTCGGCATAAGTTCTACTACCCATTTTCCAACATTAGGCTTTAGTCAAAGCATTAAATTGTTATCCTGTGGTCATATGGTTATCCTGTTTATACTGTATATACTATGAAGTAAGACCAGCTGATGTAAGACAGGATATGTAAATAACCAGATGGACACATTTTACTTTCTGAAAAACTCTTAGTCTTAAAGTCTTAATTAGTCGCTAATGCATTGTAACTGGCTTGTCAGTTGTTGATTGTCTACATTGTCAATCCAATACATTTTAATGCATTTTCGTGATTAATAGCAGTTGAGATACATCAATGATTATTTTTTTCAAAAAATATGTTTTTCAAAACACCATCTTCTTCTAATTCACTTATTCCCCCATTCCACTTATCCTCCTCAGGGCACTTTTACAGACATCCCAGCCTCAAATGTCCGCCGTGTGATCGCTCAAAGACTAACGCAGTCCAAGACCACCATCCCCCACGCTTATGCCTCTGTTGACTGTGACATGGCTGCAGTCATACAGCTCCGCAAAGACTTAGCCAAAGGTACATATCAAGACTTTTGATTCACAAGGACACTATTATTTACATGCACATTGATGTTCCTCAGTAACATTGCTGACAGTAATTTTTGAAAAAAAGAGACTTTTCCACGAAGATGCAGATTTCAGGGTTTTCACATGACTGCTCATTTGACAAAGATGACAGTCATTGACACAGCCTGTGGAGCATGACCTCACAGTCATGTCCCTCTGGTTCATATCAACACACATATCTCCACTGCACAGAGATTTTGAACTTCTCATTGTGACAGAAAATATTATCAGGAAACAACAAATTAACAGAAATAGTTAGGAATTAAAACTGGTTTCAATCACAACAGTAACAACCCATTAATATAGTTGTTTCTTTGTGCTCACAGAGCACAAAGTATTGTCCCACACGAATCATTTCTTTCTAGTTCAACGTTTTTCAAATTGATTAGAGTGTCGGCTCTTTGGTACTCCCCTTATGATAAATAACAGTATTCACAATAAAGGAGCACATCAAAAGGGATCTGTAAGGTAGTTGTTGCATGGATAACACGAGCTTCATGCAACTTGAATAATAATATACTAGCAGGACTTAACGGTATTTTACCCATATTTTGGCAAGCACCTCCCCACCTCATATCTTCCTGTTGTAAGTTCTGTTGAGCAAACCACAAGTTCCTGTAGAGACGCCCTTCAGGATGTTTCTGTGTTTCTGAGATGTAGGTATGACACATTAGTTCCCCTTCAGCATTTTGACATGGTCAGACACCAGAATATTCATCCTTAATGGCTGTTTTCACTGATTTCTTAAATGTAATGTGCTTACTTACAACAAAGATGCCAGACCAAAGTCGCTTGGTCTGCTGAGATCAAACAGACAGAAGGAAGCAGAGCAAAAAAAACGTTTTTCATCCTCAAGTGCAAGTGGCATGGGAATCTATATAATTCTTGTTTTGTGAAATATAACTTGTCACGTGTCTTATTTAGATTGGATGCTCATTTGCGTCTCTCTCTGGCCTAACTAATACAGTGTCCAACAGACCAGCCCAGCTTAGATATAATAAACTGTAATTACTACATATATGCTACATATATTATTATTCTTATTGATTGTGAATCACACTCTTACAATGTCTCCCCTTTGACCTTCCAGAACAGATCAAAGTGTCTGTAAATGATTTCATTATCAAGGCAGCTGCAGTCGCACTTAAAGTAAGTATCATTTTGAATATTTTTACACTTTTTTTAATTCTTGAAACTATCATTTTAAGACCTGCGTTTTGTGTATTCATCCCCTAATGACATGCATACGTTTTTTGCTGTGCTTAGCAAAGACTGTGAAAATAAGTACATACACTGTACATAAGTACAACGTGAGGACCCCCAAATGGAGAAATAGAATAGAAAAAATATGATTTAATTTACATTTTTTAAATGAATAACATAAAGAAAGCTGTCGACCTGAGGAATGTGTGGAGGGAAATGCAGGTTAAGAGCAGAGGCAACCCCATGATAATGCAGTTACCAATAATTATGTGTCTCACCAACATTATAACAGCTTTGCCAGTCAACCTATTTATCTATTTATTACTTAGCATAGAATATTGGACCTGCACCAGCAAACTTGTGATATCACATGATACATGATTTCCCCACATTCATTGTAATATAATGTTCTTTTGACAACTGTCATAATTGATTGATATGCATGCTAAAGGTCATGTTATTGGTAAATTACCTTTTGGTACCGTATTAGATTTGGATTTGACATTGACTGCATGAAAACAGCCTGGGCTGAGGTTTGACTTCTTATCATAGGAGATGCCAGAAGTAAATGTTACCTGGTCTGGTGATGGACCCCTTGCACTTGATTCTATTCACATTTCAATCGCTGTTGCGACTGACAAAGGCCTCATTACCCCCATCATCAAGGATGCTGCAAACAAAGGAGTCCAGGAAATCTCAGCTAATGCTAAGGTAAAAAAAATAAAGAAAAGAAGAGGAATTTCCCACATTCTTCAGCAACTACTGAGCATAGGCACCAGTACAACAGACGTTTCTTTAAACCACCACCCACACATATTCAGTTTAATTACACCATAAGCTTGATCTCAGTCTACATTTGCAAGTCCTTATTGGTATGAAATTAAAATCAACATTAAACGATGCACTAAGATGCTGCTGGCTACTGATGATTTGGAGCTCCTATCTAGCACATGCCCACCATATTCTACTTTGAGTCTACTGATGGCAGTGGTCTCAGTTTATCTCAGTTGGTTCACCACATTTAAATCTGGAACAAGTAAATGCACAGCAGTTAGAAATTACAAAATGCTTATGTCTCAGATTAGGATTTTTCATTTTATTTTGTCTCAGTGACAAGCTTTTTTTTTTTTATAGGCATTAGCCCAGAAGGCTCGTGATGGAAAACTTATGCCTGAGGAGTACCAAGGAGGTTCATTCAGGTAAATGTGACTCATCATGTCTAAGGTAAAGAAGAGAGGCATAGAAAGTCATTGCATTATAAAACTTAATGTTCTTCTCCAGTTTTCCCTTAACTTATCAATTCAGTAGGCAGTAGAGTTATTTTTATGTGTAGAAACAAGGCCCTTTCCTCTATAGCACTCTGTGTGTCCAGTTTCCTTTTTAGATATGTGATGCGATAGCATCATACATTTTCTCTATTATAACTTAAACCTGGTTTCGCAAGGGGCCAGTATTTTATGTACATTCTACATTTCATATTGTATTGAACTTAACGTGGTCTTGGATGAAAAGGACCATTAGTTACTGTGCCATCATTGCTGAAAAGTGGAGGGGTGGCTTTTCAGCCCATTAGAATTAATGAGTCCTAAATGGGGTTTCTGTGTCAGGCAGGAGCGATGAATTCCTATGGAGATGCAGTCCTACTTGTCCTCCTGATGATATGTGTGTTTGCCTTTCCTCTATTCATTTTCTCGTTTCCCTTGAGCCAGAATTCTCATTAAGGCAAATGGCAAACTGTCCTGCAGTCAATCTCTTACTGACCACACATAGCATATGAAAGATATTTGAAGGCTGGTTCATGTATATTACTCTTTACTTACAGGTATTCTATTGTATAAACTTACATGTTCACATTATTTATATTTATACATTTGACCCCCCTTTTATTCTTTCGCTAAGTAGTTAAGTTCTTGCTTATATAAAGCAGCTGACTTTAAGTCCATCATTACATTCATTTTTTAAAATGCATTTTCTCTCCGGATGAGCTTAAACCAATAATTTAATATGTGTCTACTTTCTCTTCCTTCTTCCCTCCCCCTCTCTCCCTTCCTCCTCCTTTCTTCCTTTTTCTTTCTGGTAGCATATCGAATCTGGGGATGTTTGGTATCAGCGGCTTCAGCGCTGTCATCAACCCTCCTCAGGCATGTATTCTGGCAGTCGGGACATCCAGGGCTGAACTGCGATTGTCCGAGGCTGACCAGACCCTGCGCACTCAGCAGCTGATGACGGTTACATTGTCCAGTGATGGACGGCTAGTGGATGATGAATTAGCCTCACGGTTTCTTGATAAATTCCGCGCCAACCTAGAACAACCACAACGCATGGCCCTCGCCTGAAGATATACACGATAGCGATATGAAAATAATTGGAAAGGCAAAGCATAGAAAAACACCTGTGTGGCAAAGCCACACTCGTACTTTCAGTACATTATTGCATACTTTCACAATCAGAGAGATAAGTATACATGTTTGGATTTAGCCCTACAGAGTACTCTTGTAAATAGACTAAACTTCAGTTTGTGGCTCGCCACTCACAGAGAACTACTAAGCTTCGTGTTGGAGTAGTTAGTCGGCTTGTGTCATAACATTCGAGCGGTGGTGCCAAATATTCCTATCTAAAGCAGGGAGTTTAACGTACTGTTACAGGGATGGCTGTTCAATCACGCCAGTGATGTGTATATATTCATCCACTACTGGTGCATCTATTTTGTGACATTAAGAATACATATACTCTCGAATATGGAATTGAAAAACCCTTCATGTACAATTGTCAGAGATATTAATTACTGACCATCATTGCAGTGTTTTGATTAACATGATTAAACCTACATACCATTTCCTGCTGTTTATGTCAGCTTGTTCATGTTGTTATATTTTAACTTATTTAAAACAGGTACTGTGAAATCCCTGGAAATACAACCATTAGTCCACATATACAGACAACCGATTCGGTTCTGGTAACTTTAGATGTCAATAAACCCGCTGTTCAAACTTCAGATGTGTGCCTCATTAAACTCTTCTCTCACCTACATGATATAGTACAGCTACCAGGGTAACAACAGATGTGTGTGTGTGTGTGTGTGTGTGTCTTACTATTTAATTAAAATATAAAGCCAATTAAGATAATTTGCTTAGCAGAATATACAGGTCAATCTCTACTGGCAGATGTTTATCTTTGCTCCAAGCATGGGCATAACAGCTGTCTACATATTGCGTGAATCAGCAGCAGTCAGGCAGAGAGTATCCTCAATATGTGTAAGCAGTCTGATATTTTCTTCCAGAAACAGGGAAGTGGGTGAAGTTGTGATCAAAGATTTTCATCACATAGTCCACATAGTATCATACTGTACATCATAGCCCAAAGAATTGTTTGTTTTGGAACAAAGCAGGCTTTTGTTGTTGGTGTGCAGCATCTAATAACTGCTAATGTTTTGATCAACTTAGCTATTTTTTACTGTTCCTCTATTAAACCTTTGTGCTATGCCATCATTCATACATGCTGTCAACAGACCGGTTGAACAGTGCCCCTCCAAATATCAGCTCTGCAAATGCAGTGAAACAGGGTCTGACATCTCCTTGGTGTTTCTGTCTTATTTTTCTCTGACATTTCCTCCTCTGACCGCTGCCTGCAAAAATCCACCCAGAAATCATGAGAGCCATTAGCTATATGGAATCTCTTTTTTTCCCGACTCGTGGTTTAATGAACTGTGCTCGGGGATCTTGAGGATAGTGCAGGGGCCTGGGCAGGTGTGTGCATGGGTCAGACTCGTGGACGCACAGCATGGTGCAGAGTGAAAGAGGCAGTTGCTATGGAGACCACGTGGGCAAGTGCGCTCTTCGGTTGTGCTGATTTTTGGATGTCCTTCAAACACGTAGTCTGATGAATGTGTTGCACCAAATAGCAGAAGTGGTCTGAATTGCTGTTCAATGCTCCACACATCCAGTGATGGGTTTGAAGGACCTATCGACTGAAATAAAGTACCAGTAAGTGGATGTGGTGCAGTGCCCGAGTCTGTATCCACTCTTTCCCTCTACTAAGCCCCTCCCATCCTCCTGGGCTGTATCAACGCCAGGGACCAATTACTGCGTATATGAACCCTTCTGCAGCGTTGAAAATTAAATCACATTTCTGGATTTATTTGAGTTATAGGATTGTTTTGGAGGATTAAATAAGGATCGATGGTGAATTATCTGCCTGCTTCCAAACAAAAAAACTGATCGTTGCATCATCTAGTCATGCACCTTTTTCTTTAGGGAACTGTGTAAGTAAATTAGCATGGAACATTCAGCTTTATCATTTATTCTTTTCTGTTAACTGTGTCTGTGTAACTGCATCGATATAAATACCATTTTATACTTGTCACATGCCTTTGGGGTGTACAGTGCATTCCCTATGAATGGGCCATGGAGGACATCTTGTCCTTGTGATCAACTTGTGACTACTTGTCTCTTGTGTTGAGAAAATAGTGACGCTGATGCCGAACATTGGTCCTTTGTTAGGATCTGGCTGTGTTCAGTCAGGTGACTTGTCCTTTATAAGCAACAGACGGTCAACCATTTGTGTTTTCTTTTTTTATTTATTTTTAAATGGTGAAATTTGTTTTCTGTTCTGAAAGATTCTTCTCTTTGGATTTTGTGTTTTGCAGACACAACCAATCCACCTCTGACGCCTGTTTGCCTCTGCTGTGGGAAGAGGCTTAGTGAATGATCGCCAGCGTTGGGGAGTGGCTTGCTCTCGTTCTCATTATCTCACGCTCAAGTTTGTTCAACCATTGTTGGCGGGATTTCCCCCTGTCTCTCCACCACCAATTCTTCATTCAGTCGTCTTTTAACCGGGTGGTAGCCTATTGTAACATGATCCACATTATCACCTCGTACTTCCACTTCCATCTACTGTTTACTTTCCACGTACAGTGTTTCATAAGTAGAAAATTATGTCATTACAGGAAATGCATTGTTTATTGCTTACATTGGGAAAAGCCACACAAGTTCTTGTGTGTGTGAGCATCAACGGGGTAAAACACCACTTGATTGAAGAGACTGCATATGTGTGTGACTGTAACGTTGTAATTTCTTGAAGCTGTTTAAGGACAAACCCAAATACACCTTAAGCAAATCTACATGAACAGTTTATTCCCCTCATGTGAATTACCCAGTGGCTGGGGCTCATCATGCTGTCTGAAAGTATGACCCAGACTGGGGGTGACATCGAACATTCCACCGGGCCATACAGTAGTCTGTAACGCTCACTGTCGAAACGCCTGCTGAGCTGTCCCAGTACCCAAACACAAGCGAGCCGCTTGTCTTGTTGTTGTTGCACAAAGCCTGGTCCTTTGAAGCAGACCGGTCACGCTGCCGTGACGCTGGGATAGCTCATTCAGTCTGAGAGACTGCAGGGCGAGGCAGTGCTCATCCACTGGAAACGATACAAAACAAGGACACGCTTCTGACAAGCTTTCCATCAGTGGCGTCCGCACGTCCTTCTGATGCTGATATTTTACACCATTGGTCTTCAACTAGACGTCCGTGGAAATATTTCATCTGAGGCATTTTTTTTCCCTTCAAACAATGTACAAAAATGTAATACTACAAAAACATCAATAAAATGTGGCTCAAACTATAAAAATGATAAATGTCACAAAAATTGTCAATAATAATCCAAATGAGTTTATGTATTTAATCCTGTTACTTATAATTCATATTTCTATTTGCACATCTGTAGGGGAGTGTAGTGGGTGTGTACGTGTGTGTGTGTGAGAGAGAGACAGCATGTGTAATAGAGAGAGACTTGAGTTCCATAATTAATGATAAGGCGTGAGTATCAGGACTAAATGGGTCAGGGTGGGGTGGGGGGTCTGTGCTCAGTGTCTTTCTCAACCAAGGGGTCCTCACACTGGAAAAGGTTGAAGACCACTGTCAAATATTCTGAGCCAGAACCTCAACACAGAGTAACATTAACATCACATCATCACACCACATCAGTGCCAACACACATATTCCATTCATATTTCGACAGTGATTGCTGGACTACAATCTCACTGCTCTGTACATACTGTATATGGGCATCTCGCGTTCGCTGGCCGGAGAGGGGGGGCACGTTGCCTCAGTGGAATGCTGAGGAGATGCCATTGGTTGGCCATCACCACAAGGATTCCTGAGCACAAGAACATCATATGTGTGTGTGTGTGTGTGTGTGTGTGTGTGTGTGTGTGTGTGTGGGTGTCCGCATTGAGCAAATCCTGGAAGTTTTGTGTTTGCAGTGGATGCATACAGGCTGAGTCAGCAGTCTGTCGTTTAATTTAGGCAGCAGCGGTACCTCTGGCGTCGATGACTTCATGCAGCAAAGATAACCGGATAATAACCCTGGAGCCTTGGCTGACAGTTTTTTTCCAAGCAACGGCCAAGCCGGTCCAGTTGGAAACAGGCTTTTTTTTCCCCACTTGTCCTTTTTTGTACATTTACTTTTAAAGCCAATTCGCATTCAATGAGAAATCTGATCCATTTAGGTCACAGTCATGTTCACACAAGCTCTTGATCGCGGATACTTGAGCTCAGCGAGGGTGAACAAGTTTGTTTAACGGACAGTGATGGAGAGTTGTAGGCACGCCATAGTTCTGGAGTGTTGACCGAGTTAGTCCTTACGTGGGACAGTGTGTATGTTCAGGCGGTTGAAAAGAGATTCATCAGCCACAGCAAATATTCCGCACTGACTCAACTATTCATTAAAGGAGCTTATTGTCTCTGCAGGTTGTTGTTTCTCCAGAGACACAAGTAAAGACAGACAGTGATTCAAGGGGAAACAAAGTCAGGCTGGATAATCATTCATCAGTTGAGTGTTTCTGTCGCTCTCTCTTTCTTTCTCTGTCTCTCATGTTTGACTTTTTGTCACCGTTTCCCTGTTTTCTTTCCAGGTTTACTTTGTCATTTCAGTCTATAGTTTGTTTTTTTTATTTCTATGGAAAACTCTGTGATGCACAAGCTAGGCTTGTACGTCACAAGTGAAACGTGGTTTACGATAATAAAACAAAGAAAAAAATACTTCCTTGCGGTTTTTTCCTGTTTACGTGCTCCTTTACTGCTATTGCCACAGAGGAACTATATGCAAATATCACCATGGCAACAGGTAAAACAGGAAGTCACTTGTATCTGGCGGGTAGCAGGTGTAACTGAGTCTGAGTCTTGCAGGGTAAAACAGAGGTGGAGTGTGCAGTCACAGCCAACAGTCAGGTTGACAATATAAATTTCTCAAGTTAATATATACTTTGCAAACTAAATCTAACAATTTGGCCAAACCCAAAATCCATGTGTTTAATCAAAGCTCATTTGTCCTCGTGTTGTTAAAAGCATTTTACACATCTCTCATTTATCAGTGCCGAGATAAAGAGTGGCTTAAAGAGGTCGAAGGGAAAGTCGATTGTTTGGGTGTATTCCTGTGCATTGTTTGAAATATTCCTTTATCTGCATGTATAATTGTGGATCAGAATGAACAGACTGATTGATTTTGTCTGCGCTCTGGTGTGAGGTCGTGTTTTTGTCGCGGCTGGCAGCATCCATCAGTTAACTTTATGAAAAATCTATAAATAACATGGATGTTATTGTTAAGCTTGCATTAGAAGTACTACTGTTGTGCACTTATTTACAGTTCCTGTGTGTAACCTGTGTGTGTGTGTGTGTGTGTGTGTGTGTGTGTGTGTGTGTGTGTGTGTGTGTGTGTGTGTGTGTGTGTGTGTGTGTGGGTTACCTGGCAGATAAGCTGCACTGCTGTCATCTTGCTGAATTTTCACACTGTCGCTGGGGCTAAACGAGGTCAGCGTGCCCCTCCCCAAGGGGAATTTATACATACATACATACATACCATATATACATACGTGTGTGTGTGTGTGTATATATATATATATATATATATATATATATATATATATATATATATGCATGTGTGTGTGTGTGTATAGTGTGATAATTCAGCAGTTTGTACTTTAATATAAATGGGCTGAAATTTCCTGGTTGAAGTACCACACACACACACAAATAAAAGACTAGGTCACATCAGTTTACTTTAGAGCCGTTCCCATGACTACGGTGTTACTGGCCAGGCAGAAGTGTTCCACATTTTTTTTAATGGTTTGCTGATGGGGAAGTCACACAGTTACACAGTTGCAGTCATGTTCTCTCTTTTCACAGTTGTCATTTGAGATGTTGCCAGGGAGAATCGGGAAATCTGTGATGACTTGATCCGTCCGATGAAGCAGAACATTAAACTGGTCCAGACTAAACTAGAGACGGATTGTGTTGTGGATGCAGATATAGTGCAGTCTGTGGTGTAACCAGAGCAGATTTTCCTGACTGTTCTTTATGTAGTATTGTGAGGACTGCAAAAACAAGAAAAGAGGAGGGGGGGGCAGTCAGACAGAAAGAGAGATCACCTTCCTCTTATCTTACTTTCCTCCCTCCCTCTCTCTCCCCACCAGCTCTTACCATGGAGACAGGAAGAGGGAGGGTGGAGGGCAAGAGAAGAAAAGAGTGGCTGATGAGGTGGGGCGGGATGGGAGGCGAGGCGAATGTGGGAGAGGCGGAAGGGTGTGTGCTCACATGTACCGCTCTTCCCCTCCCTGCATGTGTGTGTGTGTGTGTGTGTGTGTGTGTGTGTGTGTGCCATTAACATCTGTGTCTCTCCAGCGCACAACAGAAAAGTTGGGGCAAAGTCTGAGTCAGCTCCAGCCGCCGCCAGACACACACACAGCAACTCCCTCCACTGTACTCTCTCTCTCTCTCTCTCTCTCTTTCACTCATTCACCTCTCTCACACACACACGCACACACACACACATTCATACACACACACACACCACTCGTCACTCCTGGCAGAGGGAAGACAGGACCACAGGAGATCTGTTGCACACCTTCACCACCAGTAACCCAGTCATCGCTTTGTCTAAGGATGTGGACGCTTCTCCTGGGGGTCACGTTAGGATTACTGGCCTGGTCCAGGTCAGAACTACTTCAAGGTGAGGGGACTGTGCCTTTACCCAGTGGATTGCTCTTTGTGGATTTTTTTTTTGGGGGGGGGGGGGTTTTTTTTTTGGGGGGGGGGGGTCCATTCATCTTATTCTGCCTAAATTGTGCCATCTGGCAAAACTCATTGTTTCCAGATTTTATGACCATATATTGTTGTCAGTATATTTTGGGGTGGTGTTCCTCATATTGCTTAGTGTATTTATATACATTTGTGTTCATAAAGAGAAGACAGGGACAGACAGCTGGTGTCTTCCACCGCTGCCAGTGGTAGAGCGGACTGGTGGATGCCGGCAAGCGAGCGTGCTACACCAGCACAGACAGGCTCACGTCTGGCAGAGTCAGACTCCTCTCAGACACAAAGGAGACAGACGCTCGCGCTCGGGCTTTGTCTCGCACGTGTTCACAAGCCGGGGAGAGAGCACTGTCTGTCAGGGACGGGCTTCTGGCCGGTCGGTCCAGTTTCAAGATGCTGTTCCTCTCTTTAATGAGAGTCAGAAATAGATTAATTGATTGATTGATTGATTTTTTTTGCTTGCTGCCATGGCACACAAAGGATGTTGGTGGTTAAACCTTGTCTCTGCCCAGTGTCTCACTCTCTGTGTCTTTGTCTTTGTCGTGCGTGTGCTTGCTGTGTACAGCTGTCGTTGGGGTTTGTTGCTGGGAGAGATGTGTCTCCGGAGATGAAGTTGGTACTGAGTCAAACAGGTCTCAGGCTTTGCTTTGCTCCCTGTGGAGGAGGTGGAGGAGGAGGAGGAGGTGGAGGTGGTGGTGTTGTCCCCCTCTGGCAGTAAGCTTAGGAGCGATCATCGTCAAGCTGCAAACTGCAGCAGCGTTGTCAGACGTCAGTGATAAATAAGAGGCTAATTCTCAGGTATCATATGTCTATGGGAACAAGGTGAAGGTGGACTCATCAGCTTTGTTAATGTCCAGTGAGAAATGTGCATAGGACGTTGTGGTAAATGGTTTCTCCTACAGTCATACAGCAGCAGCTGAACTTGCCGGAAGGACATTCGGATTGGTTTCCCCCAGAATTTAATTCAGCGCAATCTCGTTCGTTTATGTTAATACGTGGTCTGGTGACCTCTGCAAGAGACGTAATAAAAATCCAATTGATAATACTCGAGTACTTTATATCTGTTACTGCCTTTCAGTCGTTCAGTTGCTCGTCTGACTCTGAAGAGCAATCGGAGAGCCTCCAAATCAGATAACGTGTCACTTTCCTCTGCACTGCACACAGCAAGTGTGATGGTGAAAATGATATTAGACAGAGTTTTTAACACATCCAGATAAGAGACAGGCCGTAACCACAGAGGATCGCTCTCTCTCCCTCTCTCTTTCTCTCTCACACACACACACACACACACACACAAACTCAAATGCATGCACCCTCGCCAACCTGACCACTGGATTTCCTGCAAATGCTGAATTTGCCCCCGTTTCATGGTACCAGCAGTCAGGGGCCACATGGACTGCTACTGGGCCCCTGACAAAGAGGGCTTGTGCCTATGCCGTCTCTCAGCACCATCTCCAGACTCCCACACACGTGTACACCACGTGCTCAACCACTGTACCCTCCTTTGCAAACCAAATCCCCCGAGGCTAAACGTCTCTCAACGACAACATGTCATTTTCTTTTCTTTACCAGCTGATGTAAACTCTAATCGAACTGGTCTGAAATGGTTAAGGTCCTCAAGTCCCAAGTCCCTGTCTTCCTCCTTGTGTGCCGTTAAACCCAATAATCACTTTTTAACATACCCACAACCCCCACCCCCACAATCGACCGTCCGCCTTCCCCTCCTCTCATATACAGTAAAGTCTTTGTGTCCCTGGGAAAACTGCTCAGTCACAGCTCTGTAGTGTCCGCATACCTTTAAGCACAAGGCAGGAATTTCAAGTATCATCAGCCATACACCTATTACAGAAATGGAATAAAATAAAATAAAAAGTAACAAAAAATAAGCACATAAGCGTATTTTAATTTGACATAATCCATTTGATTATTTATTTAAGTCTGTGAGTAAGCTTAAGACCAATGAATCTTAACAGAACGGAAGTGCGTCGAAGTTGATTTTCAGCTACAGATGTTTTCAGCTGTGCTGGGCGGAGGTGTTGAAAAACAGAAGATCAGAAAGGAAATGGCTCATTGTGATCTTCATCTAATTGTGAGTGTGTGTGTGTGCGAGGGAGTGAGAGAGAGACAAAACCTTTGTTGTGTCCAGGAGAATGTGTGTTACTGTGTTTGCTCACACAGTAACACCCCCTTGCTTCAAATGTGTGGTAATGAAGGACACTGACAGCAACAAGGTCCCTCTCAAAGCGGCTAAAAGCATAACACAACTCTACTGTATATAGATGCGCACAATAGATTTTGTGTGCAGAAGAAGAAGAACAAAAGGAAAAGAGAGGGAGCATAGATGCACTCAGGGTGAAAAAAAAAAAAATAAACCTTTGTTAACCCTGGAAATAAGACACTGAACACATCATTATCACAAATAAATAAATAAATAAATCATCAACTGATATAGTGAAACACATTTGTGTGTGCATGTGCATCCGTGATCCGCGTGCACACCTGGGCCATGTGGGGTTGTTTGTGCTTTGTTGCCGGCGAGCGATGAAAGGTAAACACGGGGACGCACAGGGGCTGCGAAGGCGAAAGGAAGCGGGACGGTTGTCCGTGACTTCTTCTGGTGCAGCTGGAGCTTTTGGCGAGACACTGTGTTACCGCTCCCTTTCTCTCAGGTCCTGTGCACTCGCACTTAGCAGTTTCCTTGGTTTCAGCTTCATTAGGTGACAAAGGAGCCTTTGGGAGAGTCAGTGCTCTGGCAGGAGCAGGAGCCTGGACTGTATAAAGACACCCACGACTGTTCTCTCTGCATACTAATGATCGTGCCTTCAGATTCCTGTCAGCCTCCTCTTTAAGCCCTGCTGTCACCCTGAGCTGTCTCTGATCCCTCTGGGCAGGTTTGCAAGGCCGGGGCTGTTTCTCACCCCTTTACTCTCAGGGACATTGTGCCATGTGGCAGCATGTGTTCAGTTTCTGGGCAGGTGTGTGCGTGTGTGTGTGTGTGTGTGTGTGTATGTGACAAAAAAAAATAAACCGCCTTGCAAAACAAGTGTAGGCCCCCACTTGAGTTGCCCAGCTGCCACTAACAGTAGAGTTCAACTTCCTGCTGGGGCTAGTTCCCTGTTTACTCATAGCAGTCAGTGGAACTGTTGGGGATTTTTTAATTTTTTATTTTTTTATGTCTAGCCAGGGAATAAACGTGGCCACAATACGTTAGCTAACTCTCTGGCCAGTTTCTCGTTGTTGGAATGCAGTTATTGTTGTGAGGATAGTTGTAAAATGCTAAACTATCAAATATGGTAAAAATCTCTGTCTCTTTTATTCTTTTTTTCTCAATTCAATATTGCATCATTTTCATGCTGCGTTGCTTGTGGGCGCACACCATACAAATTGATGCAAAACATACAGACTGCAAAGTAGACTTCATTTCCATTGCAGTTGGAGTACATTACGTTGTGTGTGTGCACAGTAGCAAAAACCTAAAAACTATCACAGTTGCCCCATAGGATTACTGCTGCGATGTCGTGACTCCCAGTGGAGGAGATCTGCTCGACTGATCCAAATTGTTTTTGTATGTTCTATTCATTAAACACGCTCTTGTTTATACACATAGGGCCCAGGTTAAAAAAAACAAAAAAAAACACTGAAATGTCCCTTTAACTGAAACAACATGATCATTTCTTTTATGTTAAAAAGTTAAATTTGTGTTGATGTGATTACAGGCAGCTCGGCAATGAGGAAGAGACTGTGTCATCTTCCTGTGAAAGTCTGGTCTTGTCTGAGTGACTCAGATATCTTTCACATCTGGTGACTCTGTCACCATGGTAGCACGTTTCAACAAGCAGCAAACAGCAGAAATGGGTGTCTTCTGTGTGTATGGATGACATTTCTATATGAATGTCATGGAGTGATAAAGTGTACTGATAAAGGATCCTGCTTTTTTTCCAACACAGGATATTAAAACCCACAAAAATTGTTGTTGTGATTGTTGGTATGAATCTTCATCAATCAGCTTCCTGATAGAATTTGATACATATTAATGATGGATTTTCTGACTTCCGCCTCCATGAGGTCTAAATGTTGACTAGTAGATGTATTTCAATAAACCACAATATGCTTTTAAAATAGCTTTGGATAGTTTTCTCTGAATTTGTCTTTTGTTCACTGTTTTCCTGTGTTGAAAGGGGAACTATGCAAAGACCACAAACAAAATCACTATGGAGACAAGGTCATGGGTAAATAGTCAGTGTAAGAGCTGTCTGTCTATTCTTATTGCAGGACTCTTTCAAGCAGCTGTATCTCCTTTCCCGTCTCAGTGTTGATAATATTAGGAACATACCCAAAAAAATCAAAAATTCGACTACAACGCCATAGTATAGCATGTCGTAGAAAAAGTTGACAAAAATGTCACTTCTTCAAAAAACAAAAAACGAACAATTTGTCTAAAACATCATAGTGTAGCATGTTGTCGCAAAATTTGAAATAATTTTCACTTTTTCAAAAAATATCAAAAATTCACCAAAAATATCTTAGTATAGCTTGTTGTCACAAAATTTGACAAAATTTTTACTTTTTGAAAAAAGTCAAAAATTAGACTAAAACATGATAGGATATATGTCAGCGCAAAATTTGACAAAAAATACACTTTTCGAAAAACATCAAAAATTTGACCAAAACATCATAGTATAGCATGTTGGAGAAAAATTTGACAAAAATTTAATTTTTGAAAAAACTTCAAAAATTTGACTAAAACGTCATATTTTAGCATGTAGTCGAGAAATTTGAAAAAATTTTACTTTTTCAAAAAAATGTCAAAAATTGAACCAGAACGTTGTAGTGTAGCATGCCATTGCAAAATTTGACAAAATTTTCACTTTTTGAAAAAAACGTCAAAAATTGGACCAAAACATCATATTATAACATGTCATTGTGAAATTTGAGAAGAATTTCACTTTTTGAAAAAAATGTGTCTAAAACGTCGTGGTATTGCATGTCAGTGCAAAATTCGACAAAAAAAATCACTTTTTGAAAAAAAATCCAAAATATTATGAAAACATCATAGTTTTGCATTCCGTCGCAAAATTTGATGAAATTCTTATGTTTTGAAGAAATGTCACAAATTCGACCAAAACATTTCACGTTTTGAAAAAAAATCCAAAATTCGACTACAACGCCATAATATAGCATGTCGTAGAAAAATTTGACAAAAATGTCACTTCTTCAAAAAACATCAAAAATTTGTCTAAAACATCATAGTGTAGCATGTTGTCGCAAAATTTGACATAATTTTCACTTTTTCAAAAAATATCAAAAATTCACCAAAAATATCTTAGTATAGCTTGTTGTCACAAAATTTGACAAAATTTTTACTTTTTGAAAAAAGTCAAAAATTAGACTAAAACGTCATAGAATATATGTCAGCGCAAAATTTGACAAAAAATTCACTTTTTGAAAAAAATTCCAAAATATGATGAAAACATCATAGTTTTGCATTCCGTCGCAAAATTTGATGAAATTCTTATGTTTTGAAGAAATGTCACAAATTCGACCAAAACATTTCACTTTTTGAAAAAAAATCAAAAATTCGACTACAACGCCATAGTATAGCATGTCGTAGAAAAATTTGACAAAAATGTCACTTCTTCAAAAAACTTTGTCTAAAACATCATAGTGTTAGAGCTGTCTGTCTATTCTTATTGCAGGACTCTTTCAAGCAGCTGTATCTCCTTTCCCGTCTCAGTGTTGATAATATTAGGAACATACCCAAATAAAATCCAGGTATGATTGCTGGTCACAAAGTGTGTCACAGTTGTGTGTTTTGTTCACACTGACCATGACCTGACAGGCACACAACCAGAAAGGATCAGCCGAAAAGACGTGTTCGTCGATTATCTCATCGTCACAACAGCTACCGGTTGCTGCAAGTAAAAGAAAATATTCCTCTTGGTGCAAGATAATATTACAAAGATTCCAGCCTTTTAAGCACCCTTCATTTATACACCCACATTTATGAACAGGGCCCTGGTTGAAAAATACTGTAAATTATAATCTTTCCCAGTAAAGTACCTCTGATTGTGATTGCGTAAGCTACATCATCTGCATCCTTACTGTACGATATAGTCCAGAGAAACTTGTCGTGAAGTACATATGTTTTATTTTTCATTTCAGTCAAACTGTTCGTATGTCATTCTTATTAGGAGTTAATATGAGAATGATATTAATAATAATAATCACATGACAGCAGATGACCTTTGGCATCCATTAAAGCGCCTTATGTTGTTTCTCACAGTGAATTCTCGGAGCTGCAGCTATGCTGGGGTGTTTCTGGTTGAGGGAGCACAGCGTCACTCCCTTAACTTTCACATGGCTCAGAAGGTGTGTGAGCAGCTTGGTACCACTGTGGCAAGTCCAGGACAAGTCGAGGAGGCCTATCTCAGACACATGGAAACCTGCAGGTAAAACCATCAACCACCAACCAAGTTTTTCTTTAACAATCTTTGGCACTGATCATTGTCCACAACACATTTTTGCTTGCTAGACAAAATGTGCATTGTAATTGTGTCACTGAACAATGTAAATATGTTCAGTTTTAGAGTGGTAATTAGTTTTGAGACACGTTGCATTCTATATTTAAATTGTGTCGAATACTAATATTGTCGTGACCTTTCAGGCATGGCTGGATCAACAATGGGAGCACAGCCATCCTCAGACACTCACATCATGAAAACTGTGCAAAGAACGTGACTGGCTTCATTGTTCATACGAGAGAAAGCAACGATGAGCCCTTCGATGCCTACTGCTATGATGACAAAGGTGACTATAAACACAGGATGTAGCTATCAGCTACACCCCTGATACTCAAAGTACTCATTTGAGTTTACAGTATCACAATATCACAATAGATGACATACAATAATACAACATCACATTGATCTGTTGGTAATATCTGCTTCCTGTCCCCCATGTTCCAGTTCGGCCCGAGATGAACTGTGAAAAAGCCTTCGATTCAACTTCGGCTTTACCCTCAGACGACCCAGGTCAGTACAACTTACTAGTACTTAAATGACTATATAGGGATGCACAGACCCTCTGCGTCATTACTTGACAGAATGATACCTTGCAGATAACACCCGAGTCTTGTAACCACATCATCTCACCCACTTTGGTCAACACCAGCATCCTCTTCACTCATCAGTCAACACATTTCTAACACATTCAAATTGCGATTTTTTTTAAACACCTATAGAAAAGACAGCATTACTAATTACACCAGGAAGGATGTGATTCATTTTGCACTGACATTTATATTCCAGCCACAGCATGACTTTCAATAATTTAGCACCAACCACCTACTACATATTTGGGTTCCAAATAAGATGGTAATCAGGCTTTTCAAAACATTATAAAATGACATCTTGATAGATGCTGACACTTTGTTATTGAAATTGTCAGAATTTGGGCGTGCACCGTATGCAATAACCAAGTATGACCCTCACTTTTCTCCCCTCAGCTAAACCCCCACCGTCACCTCAGCCCCCAGCGATAGCAGGAGACGAGTTCGAGCCTTCTCGAAATACACAGCCCACAGATGCTCCTGACAGCAGGGATGGTGGGTTAACGGCACCTGGGCGAGATGGGAAACAGAACTACTGGGACACATACGATGCAACAACAAATGCAGAGGATCCAAAGGCTACAGACAAATCTGACCAGTCCATGGGATCTGGGATGATGATCCCTGTCTCCGAGGTGGAGGGAGCCTCTACACTGGCCCCTGTTGGAGAGCCAATGGAAACTCAACCACCCACTGAAAATGAGGATGAAAAAATAGACGACACGATGGAGTGTAAGAAAAACACACACACACACACACACAAATCGGCAACACCAGAGTTGTGCTGTGTGATTGCAAATGCGCAAAGGGTTTAGTTCATGTCTGTGTAAAATGCATGATTGTTTTTGTGAACAGCACAGCCTGTTGTCAGATGCAACAGGTTCTGGCGCACTGAAGTAGTTTTGGAAACACAGGACGCCCCCTTGTGTTAGACTGAGTTGTGGAGTGACAGTGTTACAAACCAGGTCTCGGGGATGTAATCACTTTGTCATCTGAGAGGTTTTCAGTCAGAGTTGTTAAGCAGACACAAGAATTGTGTGTTGGTGGCACTAAAATATATAGATAAATATGATTCAGCTGGCTGCACAAGTGAATTCAAATCAAATACAAATCTCAAATGATGTATTTTTCAGTATCTGATGCCCATTAGTGCACAACAATACGATGTGTAATATAAGATTAAGAGTCAAGACATCTCAGTGCTACATAAACACATTATTTCATCTGGGTTTGTGCCTTACTTGTGTTCAAGTTTTTCTCTTTTTTTTTGTTTTATTGACATGCAGCTTCACAACAACCTAATGTCAAAGGTCGCATGATCCCCCCCGCTGAGCCTAAACCTGATCAGGAGACCGGTCATTCAAAGGGTCAGCAGCCAACCTTTTCATACACACAATAATAATACACAACGATACACACAATAATGTTTTGTTTTCATTAACACTGTTGACTTGTCATTTCTTGCCTCCAGACTGGCTTATAATCCTGTTGGTGATTGTGGCAGTCGCTGCTACCCTTCTTGTGTGCGCGGTCGTCGCCAAAAGAAAGAGGTTCGACTGCCATTATTTTACACCAAAAACATGATGTCGTGTAATGTGTTTCAGATCATGTCACCCCTGCTCACAACAGGCAGAGGTCAACAAACAAATGTTTCTGACTGTGCGTTTGCAGCCTGTGCAGTAGACGGCAGACGCTGACGATCACGTCCAAAGACGGCGGGGAGGGGAACGGGGCGGCCGCATCGGCGTCCAGCTCCCACTCCCAGGAGAGAGAGCAGGAGATGGTGACGCTCATGAACAAGGAGAAGATCCAGGAGAACGGCAACGCCGAGGAGTTCACCGTCATCACGCTGGAGGAGTCACCAGATAAAGAGCAGCAGGAGAAAGAAGCATAAGGTTTAAAGGCAAAGGGGGGGTCGGGGCGAGGCGATGATGAGAGAGGTGGAAACCGAGGGTTTGGACTCCATGCACTGGGTTTATGAAGTGTGTCACTGAATGGACGCTGAGCGAGGGTTTATGTGTGCATTATGTAGAAAGATTGTGTTATTTAGGTGTTTCAGACTGGAGCAGTGTCCCCTCAGCGGGAGCAGGTCTTTCAAAGCAACATGTGCAGCATTATATTGGTCAGGTGTGGCAGAGGCTGAGTCCAGTGCACAGTGGGGTATCATGCATTGGTGTATTGCTGTGCATGTGAGTGTGTTTCGTGTTCTTTGTGTTTGTTGCTTTGTGGATGATGGGGCCGGAGACGCATTTCCAAGAAGGGGGGGGGGGGGGGGGGGGGGGGGGGGGGGGGGGATGTTGGTGACATGTTAGCTACAGATCATTCTCTGGAATAGAATTGGTGAAATCTAAATATGGCGCCAATCAGACAGAAAGTGACTCGGTGTCATTTCATTTGAGATTCTGCAAAAAAGGAACTTTCAGCAACTCCTGCTGTATTTTATTTGTTATTTCCGATTGCTGTAACCTCGTGTACATTTCAGACTTTGCCTGTGGACTGGAGTTTTCGTTTTTTTCATTTTAAAGGATTGTCACTTTCTTAATTTATGCAGCTATGACTACCTTTTTTCTTTGTATGTCACTGTATATAAGGTCCATGTTTAGAAAAAGCCTTAGCAATAGCTCCCCGTGCTTTTCAGTTTCTAGGTAGGAAGGAGGCGCTGTTGTTAACCCTAAAGGAAGCAATGAAGTGTTAATTCTGAGAATGATATCATTAGAAATCTGATTTTGCATTTGACAAAGTGGAGTGGGTACTGCAATAATAAGTTTGATGTATAGCATCCTAAAACTGCAATTTATGCACAACTAAAGTAAGTGAATATGGTTTAGATGTATATTGTTATTGATATGGATACACAAGGTTCCTTTTGCTATCCTGAGAATAAGCTGAATAATGATGATGATAACGTAGCCGTTATATAATGTACATTGATTAGAGGGGGGTAAAGATTGAGCAAAAGAAGAATTTAAATATATCCTCCCCTCATTATAGCAAATCAAAGGCAAGAATGTGTCAGTTATAATGTTCGGCTAATGTCTGTATGCTGAATGAAACTTTTTTTATTTGCCTGCCCCTTAATGTGCCAATTAATTGATCACACATGTAAACAGGATGCTACAATTTTTGCTTCTGACCCTGTCATTGGCTAAATATTTGCATTGTGTCATAATATTCCCGTTGTGACAGATTATTGTTTTATTTCTATTTCCTGTATCAAGCTGTATTAGTTGCAACATTTGTCAACAGACTTGTTTCTAAATTCTTTTTTTTATTATTCATTTCCCTCTGTTTTTGCTCCTGTATGATTCCTGTTTGAGGGAAACAGCGCGATTAGTAGTGTAGGCAGGTTTTTTCATAACAATGTCACTGAAAAGATTTGTAAAGTCATGAGTGAAATAAATGTGTATAGAACGAGATGTGCTGGAATGTGGTCTTCACTCTCTGATTACTCCGATGTGTGAAGACAAAGCCGAGTGTGTGAATGGCATGACAGCTGATGCAAATGATTACATTTCCCCCGCATTAGAGGATGTGATGTTTCCATGGCACCATGGTCGTGATGCAAGAACATAACACACAAAACAAACACAGCTATTGACAAAGTTTTAACCCGCATACATTGAAACAGTCTCCATTTAAAATAAATCAGGATTGCTTCTACGAGCAAACGTTACTAATGTAACTAATTTTATTCTTGAAAAAGAAAATCAAACTAACTCTCTGCGCCACGTATCATTTTTTATATACTGCTGTATTTTTTGATAAGCATATTAAACTTTCAGGGTGTTGTTATGTGTGTATTTGTAAATGTTTATATTTTTCTTATTTAATTATTTAAAAAAATAACTGTGTAAAAAAATTCACTTCCCTTCAATGGAACTTTTTACTTTGTTGATATTTTTATTTTGTTTGTATGCATATGTTATATAAATATATATATGTGTGTGTGTGTGTGTACGTGTACATATATGTACACATATATATATGTGTACATATATGTACATGGATAGCATTAGCTTTTGTTCCACAATGCTTTGAGAAAGGTGAATTTGGAACTAAATAATTTCGTAACTCACTTTTCTGTAAAGAATATATGGTCTGCCTGTCTGTCTTTAACTGACTAACACAAATAGATATGAAAAAAAAATTCTGCAGGTGACAGATATGTGAAATAATGCCACAATAAAAATCAAAAAGAAGCCAGAATTTAGTTATGAATCAACATTTATTAGTTATATTTGTATATGTACACCAAGAGGTACAACACTTGATATGTAGAATCAGATTTTCATAGACCGAGGAAAGAATTCATATTTTGTTTTACTTTTGTTTTTTTAAATTATTTTTTTTCTCTATACTGCATCCCCTGCACACGTATGCTCTGCCTTTACATCAGAATTCCATCGCTTCACAAAGAAGGAAGGCCTAGAAAAGTAATTTCAGAGTACTGTGTCAATCAATACCCATGTGATCGGTACCATTTCACAAGTTGTTCGAGGTGTTTCACAAGGTGTTTGTGTGTCTGTGTGTAGAAAGCAAACAAAAAAGCAAGTGGAGTAAAGGCAGTTTTCTTGACGATATTGACAGTGTGACAGAGTCTGGTTGGGTATAACATTTGAGGGTGCGGCGTACAGACATGCGAACACATGCAACAGGTGACTCAGATGATGACCTGAGGAATGTATCTTTACACCGTAACACATCATGTTTGTTCTTTCACTCCAATCAATGTCTGGATTGTGTTTGATTCCTCATTCTGGTATATATCCTGGGTACATTTGAGCTTGTTCCTCTAACGTGTCTCCTTTCATCAGCCTTTTTCATAATGATTCCCACCAGAAGAACTCATGTGGGCCCCTTTAGTCAAACCAGATCCTTTCCTCACCCTCTTTCTCTTCCCTGTCCTCTCTCTCTCTCTCTCTTTCTCCCTCTCTCTCTCTTTGTCATGCGAGCAGTGTTTGATTCACGATCACTGTCATTTTGGACAATTCTGCATTCTGCTAGTGAACAGAACAATTATATATTCATTTATGTACAATGAAAATGAATGCACACCGCTTATATCTCCATGGAACAAACATTCAAAACGCTTACATTAGATACAAAAAAAAGATATTTATATATTGGTGTGTGACAGGTAAGTAAAACGTCTAGTTAACAGCTATTAGATAATAAAAAAAACAAGCAATTTATGACACAATTTGCTCTCTATACATTTTGTCTAATCTAATTTTACTCAGGACACAGATGATATTTTTTTTTTTCTAGAGGATTACATTGAAAATGTCACAGAAATGACACTATACTCCTACATACCATTTCAACGCCCCCCCACCCTCCCAAAGAGAAAACAAAAAAAGAAATCTGTTACCTACAATATATACAAAAAGTGCAATGAGGCACTTCAAAATATCATGCTTTCAAGATAGTGGTGCAAGAAAAAAAAATTATCATTTTATTTTATTCATGCTTCTAAAACTGTGAGTTTGAACATAACAGCGGTCCAACACTTAATCCCCAGCTGTGACACTGTGGCCTGCAATGTCTCCATAATGGAGAGTTGTTTTTATTTTATTTTCTATTTATTTATTATGTTTTTTTCCCCTGGAGAACACAAGGTCAAAAGATCACTCTTGAAGGCCGTGTCCCAGTGTCAGTGCTGGTTACAATTCAAGATGTATTGACCTTAATGGTCTTAGAGTGTTTTGTGCGTGTGCTTACTACTGTATGTGTGCACTTCAAAAAATAATTAATGTTACTGTTGATGGCATGCATCACTCTGCACAGCATTTACAGCAGTTGTACCACAGCACAAGCTCAGTGACAGTCTTCTGAGAGTGTGCCTCAGGGACTATAGGACATAGTGCTGTGCTAAGTGTTTTTGCTAAGTGTCCTAGTGTTAACTTTAGTTGGCGTGTGCTGTTAGCGTTTGTTTGAAATGAACATCTTCAAGGCGAGGTTGTCATTAAGCACAAATGACTAGAAACGAGTCAGGACAGAAGGACGCGACACGAATAAAGAAATCAAATCCACATCAAAAAAGGTCTCACCCCCTCACCCACACAGGCTAAAAAAGAATTAACAGCCAGTAGTCCAGCTTTGTTTTTATGTTTGCAGATACTTTTTAAGCCGTTTGGTTGTATGAGAGAAATATATTGTTGTTTTTTTTACCTGACAGTTGGCAACATTCAGGCAGTATGCATGTTTCTCTGTGTCCAGGACACACAGCTGCAGCATCTAGGGTTTTAGAAACAGTCTTGAGACGTGTTGGCTAAAATATGTCATCATTTTAATTTACCTTTTCTTGGGTTTGGCTACTCAAGAAACTGCCGATCATCCATGCAGTGTGCTATGTCGATGATCTCTTTCTGTTTGTGCAAGCCAACAATCTGTCAGTCCAACACTGCGGGACGTCTATAATCATTTCTGTTTCTAAAATTTGTCTAATGGTTCACTTTTTGTGCTTTGTCTTTAATAATAACTCGTTGTGCTTTCAGATGCACGTACCCATGTTAGGCATTTCACTGTGTATATGTGCGACTGTAGTCTGACATGTAAACGTGTGTTTGTACTGTATGTGCTGTAAAGAGGATATTTTCTTGAGGTGAAAAGCTCAAATGGTGAGCAAGTAAACATTTTAGGATTAAACATTATTCCCTGTAAACGAGTAAACATACAAGCCTGAGTATCTTTGTCCTCCCTTATTGGGTTTTTAATTTTTTTATATATATATATGGGGAATGGGCTCAGTGTTGACATGGGACAATTTTGAACATGACCTTGATTATGTCACTGACTTATAATCATCCTCACTGGCATTTTGGGTATATCTGTGCTCTGTCACTTTGTGCTTTCTACAAATCTCCCTTTTGTGCTATGTCTATTATTTTTCATGGTTTGCTTTCATAATACTCATATAGATGCTAATTTAGCTTTAGTTTCCCTGGCGTTACAAAGTTATATCTTGTCAAAAGATTTAGAACTGGATAGGTTCCATATTTAGGGCAGTGCTTTTCTTTTCTTGGCTTTATGTTTTGAGGCTTTATTATAAACAGTGGAAATATCAGCTGCTGTGTCAGCCAGTTATAAATGGACATCCGTACAAGAAAACTGAAAAAAAAAGTTGTGTTGTGTCATGGAGGCGGTTCAAAGGCCTCTGTGAGTTGATTGATTCTCTGCCTGTTTGGTCCCTATTTGACTTGGTCTCTAATTTTCTCTGTCTCTCCATCACACACACACACATACACACATACACTCATACACACACACACACATACATACACACAAAACAAGTTTTATATCTCACTCAACAGATGACTCAGAATGTCCCTCTGCTTTACAGTAGTCAAAAATAAGAAAACAGTGGAGGGGAAATGGGCTCCATGGTACAATTTGTGCTTTATGATTCCATGGTGACTGTGCTTGAAGGTTATGGGGCTCGGCGTAGCTTTAACATTTATTATCATTCCACCTGCCTCCTGCTTGTTCATCTGTTTGCTGCGTCTCAAGGTCAGTAGGTACCATACTGGGCAAAAAGCAGAAATGGTCAGATGCACTTTAACAGCTCTGACAGTAAAGTGAGGTTTGTATGACGAGACTGAGCTGGAAATGAAAAGCTGTGGTCTTCTGTTTGTCATCCGGACAGGGATGCAAAGCAGGAAAGGTTCAGTATAAATATTACATTGGCTGCCATGATTAATGATCAAGCTCTCATCTTCTGGAAGGAGAGTTAATGTATCACCTGTATTGAACTTGGAAGATGATCCGAAGGCATCCCATGTCATACAGCCACTAATATTCTCATTTTATCATGGAAAACAAGAATATATTGCTGAGAAACCTTTAGCTAAGTTGTTTTTTTTTCTTCTCTTCCTTCCCTCCCCAAGCCTTGAAGTATGTTGTGCAAGTATCTGCTATAGAGGAAATAATTGTGCTCTAACAGGTAAAGTATACCTCTGTTAGTGAATAAGTATTATATATCGCTCAGGTAGACAGTTACAAAAAACCTTTAAAGGGACTAATTAAAAAAGGAAAACTAAACTACATTAAAAAAAAAAAATTAGTAGTTCTGTTCATGTGACTCTTTTTTTATCACCAGGTAGGAAAGCTTGTGGAGCCCAGGAGCAGGGGATCTCTGTGCTGCCATTATTCATGTTTCCACGGTTCCTCCTCGACAAGTGTGCACTCCGCAGCAGAGCCGTTAGTGGCTGAGGTTACCTGCAAGCAGTCAGCAGGGAGATCTGAACAATGGATCTAAGGCACAGATATAAATGCACACACTTCATTTGGAAAAACTTTGTATCAAAAGCCCTTCAGATAAAGGCAATCTTTGGTCGGACACACTTCTTCAGGTTATACAAGAATTACAGCATTATTGCCCTTCAAAAAAAGCTACATCATTAACCCTGTTTTTAAAATTACATTTAGCACATTCCTTTCTGTCATTGTTGGTTATGAGAGCACCAATAGCAGAAGTCTCATTTACTGACCTGAGAACAGACCAAACACTGATGGTGACCAAAAAAAATCAACATGCAAAAATAATACAAAAAAAGAATTACAGGTGCATAAACTATGAATGCAAAGTAGACAGATGAAACAGGAGCAAGGTACAAACGCTACAAAATGAATGCATTGTTATGTTTGCTAGTACGCAAAGCACTCTACGTTGGTATGCACTGTTAAAAATGGGGTTAGGTTAATGTGAGGTAAATCTATTTACAGACACACAGAACAGACAACAGTCATGGTGCATATGTCAGGAATAGCCAGCCTTTGTGTCACATTTATATGTAAATGTCTGCTAATAAATTGAGACTCAACATGGTGGATTTAACTTTTTACTATGGACTCACTGCATGTGTGAAAGGTTGGATTTGTTGCTAGGCAACACCTTTTACCCTTTAATAAATGAACAGTGTCATCAGTAGACCTTTTCTGCCAGTGCATGTGTGAATAGGAACAAGCGCGTTGAACTATCACACATTTTTAAGTCTACGGGGGAAAAAAAGCATAGAATAGATTCAAATATTTTAAGTGCTTTATGTTTTCCTGTATGTGAGCTACTGCACTGCTTGATTTAACAATGCAGTTTTCACTATGGGCAAAAATAGATGGTGTTAAAACACACAAAAAAAAATCTGACTGGAAATGAGTCAGTGTCAGATTGGTCAATGTGTGCATATACGGAATGAAGAAACTGCTAATTAGCTTTAACACTTTGCCTCTTTGCTTTTTAAAACCTACAGAAAATAAAATTGCTGATCCGCATCTATAGTCAAGCCAGTCACATAAAAGCTAAATAAGAAAGGGAAAGCTTTTAGAAACGGGAAAATGTTATTTAATTAAGATATATTTGGAAAATGGGCGTAGTGTGAACTTTTCATAGACGAGAGAGCTGCTAAATAATTTCTCAGGGTCTTTATGAGGATTATCTGGCGCTGCTTTGACAGTCAGAGCCAAACCCCCGCATGTTCCAGTTACTGGTTTTGTATGCACTAAAATTCAGTCAATTATCAGTTTGCAGACATCCTGTCAACACAAAAGCTGCTATTCTAATAGAATGAAATACATACATACGCATGCATCTGTTTTTCTTTTGCTTAACTTCTGTTACAGAATAACAGTGGGTGCATTCACATAATTACATACAAAGATGCAATAAATAAACAGCGTCAAGCCAAGATGCAGGGCGAGCATGCAACTGCAGAGAGGGTTATATACAAGTCTCTAAGTCCGTAAGCATTAATTGTACCTTGCATTCATCTACTACGACAGAATTGTTAGCAGTGGTGCTAGCAGTTGTGGTTTCGGTAGCGGTTAAGACGCACTGGT
Source organism: Trinectes maculatus (assembly GCA_016785345.1). Lineage (NCBI taxonomy): Eukaryota > Metazoa > Chordata > Actinopteri > Pleuronectiformes > Achiridae > Trinectes > Trinectes maculatus. The sequence continues at coordinate 63,550 of JAFBJQ010001356.1, forward strand.
TGGAATTGTTTTCGTGGTGGTTCTTCATGTCGTCGTAATAAGACTGGGTCTTCGTCATCATTTCAATGTCGTCGGATTTAGCCGCGTGCGCGTCCAGCTCATCAAGCTCCGCCTTGGACATGTGGTACACAATGCCTGCACCGTAAGAGTCACCCACCACGTTCACCGAGGTCCGGAATCGATCCCTAAAGACGGAGAAACCGCAATAGGACGGATCAGAGCAAGAAAAAGAAAACCCTTTTAATGAATTGTGTATATTTTTTTTATGTCAAACTCACAGCAGCCAGTCAACGGCAACCAGCAGACTGATGTCTTGCGTTGGCAGGCCAACAGCGGTCAGGATCAACAGCATAGTCACCAGACCGGCACTGGGAATACTGGCTGCTCCGACACTGGCCAGGGTAGCTGTCAAACTGGGTGAAGACAGAGCAAAGCCACAGTTGTTCACATTCTCCGAAATTAAAACTAGACCTAATCCGATCATTCTCAACCTTCCTCTCCAACCTCAACCTCTTCAGATACCAATGAATGTGAAATTGCTACAGATGAAGCAAACCATCTCTGTGGTACTTGTGTAGCAGCTGCTAAAGTGCAGCAGAGTGGGTCCTCCATCGCACATGGAGAGAGATTTAAATGTGAGAAAAGGGCTCTTTAATTTGAGTATTCATGAATTGATATGTCATAAAAATGTCAGGCTTAAGGTCTTCCATCCTTGACCCACTTTATTAACAGAAGAGTGCTTGGGGAAGTAAGTAATAGATAGTCTGGAAACTGGAAGTGATTTGTATCCATCTTACCGCTAATATTCACATCATGCAGGCAAGAGAAGAGACCGAACCTTTCCACTTGCATACTACAACTTTTACAACAGTATGGTTTTCATGTCAAATGACACCAATAAACTGAATCTGAAATGTATAAAAGGTGCTCCCTGACCTGACGGTGACGATCTGACCCGGGTCAAGGTGGATGCCATTCATCTGGGCAATGAAGATGGCAGCCACAGCCTCATACAGAGCAGTTCCATCCATATTGATGGTTGCACCGACTGGGAGCACAAATCGAGTAACTCTCTTGTCAATACCTAGGTTTTCTTCGAGGCAGCGGAAGGTGACAGGAAGTGTACCAGCACTGTAAGGACAAGCAAAGGAACACCTTTAACACCTTGTCGTAACTGAATAAATCTTAAGAGGCCTTTATCTATCTATTGATCGATCCTGACACTGACCTAGATGCTGTGCCCAGAGCAGTAATCCAGGCTTGGAAGATACCCAGGAAAAAGGTGAAGGGGTTTTTCCTCACAATAACAAAGTAGATGCTGGGCAGGAAGATTGCTCCGTGAATGATGAGGCCAATAATTACAGTCACCATGTACATGCCAAGCTGCCTGGCCACCACCTCCAGATCCTTGATGGAAATGATCTTACCACAGATCAGACAGGCAATACCAAAGGGGGAGTACCTGAGACATGAAAAAGCTTTTGTTATTCATTTAAAGTTGGCCTATAATGCAGACAGTTTTTCAAGAACCTGGCAAATTCTGCTTTAATTTCTGTCTCTGGAAATGTCGTAATGACAGGTATTTCTGACTCACAATTGTATGAGTTTGGAAATGCATCAATGAGATTCTTTAAGTGATACAAACCACATGATCATGATGACAAGTTTCATCACAATCTCATTGAGGATGTTGAAGAATTCAATCATGAGTCTGGCCTTGTCGCCCATCTTGCCCATGCAGATGCCAAATGCAATAAAGAAACCAATCAGACCTGTGACAGAAAATCATAAACGCTTCCTTAAAGTTGAATACCAGAGTGGACAGTTTAGATGACTACAGCATGGAGGAATCAGAAACTTCACAGAAATTCTTGAGAGTCACTGAGATGTTTTTAATGTCCGTGCCTATATGGAGAACTGTTGATTTTAATTAAGATTATTATAATTTAAGGTTGTTTACTGAGATTGCTTTGTGGATGTCAGAGCCTGTTGTTGAGGCCAATACTTTTGTCTTAACTAAAATATTTCAACATCTACCAACAGATGAAGTGATCCAATGACTTTTCCTGTTTAATGTATATATTCCTAACAGCTATACTTTGTCTTTAGCGCTACTTAAACAATGTTAGCATGCTAGAACACAACAAAGATGGTGAACATGCTTAAATGTCATGCCTGCTTGGCTTAAGCATGTCAGCTTTGTCATTGCGAAAATGTCTGCATGCTTTACATCTTCACAAACCCACTGCATGATTGGACTATTGGTTTAATTGTAGCAGATGCATTGTGAGTTATTTTAATTTGGAAGAAAAAGAAAAAGTCACACACCCAAAACATTCATGCCACTTTTGAACTGCAGGGACTTTTTGATGATGAATTGAGGCTCCTTGGTAATGTTGGCTACCAGTCCCTCCACGGCGGTGGCGTTGACTGGCTCTTCGATAGCCACCTTCTTTGTGACTGTCTGGATCTGAGGTTACAAAAGAAAATATATTAGTGCTGAGCTTAATGGTTAACACCTGGGCCAAGTATAATATTAAATTATACTCAAGTGAAATTGAGTGTAACTTCATGCATAATTTAATATCTCTGGCACACGTTTTGAGCATCTGCCTCCTACACTGGAAATCACATGTAAGCACCCAGCAATGTTTTCCTCCTTTACCTGTTGGAAACAAGCCTGCACCAGATTTTCTGGGAACAGGTTCCTGATGAGATCAAAGAAGGCATCCAAGCTGGACACTTCATCGTTTTTCTCGCCCTCGCCCAGATTCTCCTTGAGTTTGGGGTTGCCAGGGTGGATGACTAGCACCAGGATGACTCCCAGGACAGCAGCAATAACAGTAGTAGTCATGTAGTAGACCATGGCTCTGGTGCCCAGACGACCACTGGATTTGGCATCCAAACCAGCGAGACCTGCAGTCACAACAAGCATCATGTCATGTTTACTTGGTAATTACTTATCTTATTCAATGGAAATGTTGGCGCAGTAGTGACAGGGTCAATTATGATTTCATAATCAGGATCATTACAGGCCTTTTCTTAATGTCTAAAGATAAAGGTAAAAAAAAAGGGAAGCACCACACCTGTGATTAAACTGGAGATGATCAGTGGCAGGATCAACATCTTCAGCATTCTCATCAGGATGTCTCCAGGAAACGCAATCACCATGACAATGTCTGGGTGGATTGGGGAAGCAACACGAAGCAACATCCCCGCTACAGCTCCCAAGATCACACCTGAAGTGTAAGGAGTGTGAGTGGGTGAGACTCAAATATAACAATGGCTAAGGAGGAGAGATTCGAGAATCAGTCGCAAGAGGGTGAAAAAAGTCAGATATTACAAGAGTTTTGAGCAGTTGTTCTTTCAGCACCTATCTAACACTGATGACCTTTGACATGCTGTATGTCTTGTCGAACTAAGAGTTTGTTTTCTGCCTCTGTGCATCTCTGTGCAGACGTAAAGATCAACTCGTTCCTGTAATCTCCCTAGCCCCACTGCCAAAGATCACACAAACCAAGATGTTGTTTAAGAACATAGAATCAAAACCCCTTTCAGCTTTTCAGCTTTCTTTTTTTTTGAACTGTAAGCCTCACTCTATCCTTCAGTATTGCAGCGTTCAGTAGATTGTGCACAACCAATGGTTCTGGATGGCACTTGATTTCCTTTTCCTCCCCTTTGGCTCTTTTGCAAATTCCCATTCAGGCTCTTATCTGCCAAGTGACAGATGATCAATGAGCACACGGGCTCCTTTGCCTTCTAATAGTCCTGCCAAGTATGGTGAGATGTACACATGTGACACAAACACACAAGATAAATACAAATAGAGGCACACACAGCTGAAAACTAACACATGCACACACACACACACACAACGCATCTTTATTGCTAATTTGTTCATGGCCGGGACACCTAAAATGTTAAGGAGGTAACTATATAGCTGAAAAGATATTTGCTGGTCCAACACAAATTGGATTGAAGAACTAGAAAATTGCATCGTTACTTTCATTCGCGTTCCCTTTTTCATTGAAATGTCTCTTTGTGGCGCCGTAAGCCACTGTTATAATCATTATATTTGCACCCCTCCTTGAGTAACCAGTGACGCAGCAAGCCGCCAACGGCAACAGGTGGCACAAAACGTGGGGAAGGTCACAGCATCGACTCATCTCCCTGTCTGGCACAAAGAACAAGCACAGATGGGATCTCCTCCTTACGAACAAGCTGCATAATCAAGCCCTGATTTTTACAGATCACCGCTCTTAGTGGTGCAGTCCGTCTCTCAGCATGCCCTGCCTTGTATTTGCTCCTCAAGTAAATCGAGGTGACTTACCGAGAACGGTGAGTGTGAGTAGAAGGTTCTTGAACAGCTTGGAGCAGAGTTTGGCACATTTGGACTGAGGCCGGGCCTCGATGGGCTCCAGGTGACTCTCGTGCATCCTCACCTCCACTTGTTTAGGCATGCTGTTGGCACTGTGACGGGCACAAAGAAAAGGATAGGAGAGGGCTCATTAGTCAACATAGCGATCAATTAATCAATTAAATAAAACTGCCATTCCAATTACAGTAAGTCGTGACTATAGCATCCAGCAGACTGAAAATAACTACAACCGCCTTCTTGTAAAGTTGCACTCCTTGAGAGCAACACTAAACATGTGTCATCACAAAATAAATCTATTAATAATACACATTTCTCTTTAGTACTTAATTAATTTAGCCTCAAGTTATGACATCAGTTATTTTTTACGACTATGTCAACATGTAGTATGTAGTAGTAGTAATTACAACTAACTAGTGGTAACCTGATGACGTTCTAGCTGTGTGATTATACTATTAAACAGCATGCTAAAACACTGATAGAATGTACATTCGCAGACAAATTACCAACTGACCAGCATTAGTTAAGTAAATGAAGTTAAGTTATGTTTAATGCAACTTAGAAACGGGCAAACATAATCACTGTTAGTGCTTATACACTCTATTCTACATATTCTGTTTGAAGGAAGCAAAAGAAAGACAAAAAGGTTTAAGAGATGTGGTAGCTTTATCGTCAGTTTCCACAAAAAGGAGTAATCTATCAAATTGTCGCCCTCGCTTTCACCGATATTTTTTTTCAGAGAGGACACGGTAACGTCTCTATTATGCCATTCATCTCCAACAACCTCAGAAAATGTCTGCTGTGAGGGAATACAAAGAGAAGCGAGGAAGAAATAACGTGACCCTGACCTTTCACCTCACCCCTGGGGTTCATGGCCTAAAACAAACAAAAGGAAGCCTCTGTGGTGAAGTTAATTTTTTTTTTGGTCCTCATACCCTCTTTCTATAGTCCACTATGAACACAGAAGACTTCATGATATCAATCAAGTTGGCTGTCGAGCTTGTTCGAGCTGAAACTTGATCAAAGGCGAGACTGGGAGCTCAAATCAATAGGCTGCAACGGTTGAACTTCCTCACGACCGAAGGCTCTTTATGGTGTTATTGTTGTTGGGTAAGTAGCCACTAATATTCCACATGAGTGCACACAAACACACACAAAGTCACACACTAAGAAACATCTCCCCCCAGCTTTGTGTATTGCTGCATTGTAAGCTTGTCTATAGGAAGACCACCTGGTCTGCTTTCAGGCGCACAGATGGATCCGTCCCATCTCATCTTATTAATTTCAGCATGAAGTGTGAAATTCTGAAAAAATAAAATAAAAATGCAAACAGCAGCCGCCATCACCACACTTGCTCTTGCATTATGTCATGCTTCTAAAAAAAGATGGATGAATCATTGAAACCCCAGAAATAAAAGGGCTGAAAAATTTGCATGACCACGTAATCCCATTCCATCACAGGAGTGATGATGGCTGCTAATTGAATTCTCCCACTTTTCTATCACTCTCATTATTTTTAGCAGCAGAGATAGAGAGAGAGCGGAAGCAGATGTTGGGCGTCACAAAGGTCGGATATTATTCTGTCACAGTCGTCTCATTAGTGCCTCTTTTACCATGTCAGAGGCAGATGAGGGAGTGAATGGAAAATATGCAACAAAGGAATTAATTTCATCTGGAAGACGTGTTTATTTATGTTATAGAATAATTGAACTAGACGAGAAATTCTCCTTGACGTACATAATTTAAACGTATATTAAAATGACATTAGCTTCGAATGAGCTTGGAATGGTTCTAAATATGGAATATCTTTCAGCATCCACTGACTGGATGAATGAATCCGAGCTGCAGTATTAAGTATTAACTGAGATGTCAATAACCTCTCATTGAGTTTCTCTGACAGATGACTGTGACAGTCGTTCAGCAGTAATTCATAATAAGTCTCGACCCACGCGCGCAGGCAAGGTCTCTTTCACTCAGTTTCACTTCACCATCTTTTCATAAACTCCTAATCTATGCCAAGTTATGAATCATATACATTTCATTCCAGGACTGTGATGCCATCACTAATTAATAAGTGTCTTTAAACTTATCCTCTTCACTTGTATACTACAAAAGTTGCTTCAATTTCTGCTGATGAAAATTTTGATTTCACATGTGCACAAGTGAAAAAGTGAATAAAGACAAGTAGAGATCATGCCTAGAATAATATACTACATACAGTACATAGTACTTACTTCATTTCTGGTGGAGTTGAGGTAAGTGCAATATACATTAAATAGGATCAAAACTCCAGACTTTGGTATTTAAGCGTGAATCAGCACAAGAAAATGTTTGCAGGATCACAACTGCTCCATCCAAAAAAGTTGCCAGATGTGAGTGGTTAAGGGTCCAGGTCGGAGCCTGCAGCTGAAAACACCAGAGAGAGCTCTGCTGACAGCTTGAAGCTCTCAGCTGTCCACCAGCTTGTCCACAGCATTCAGAGAGGAGCGAGTCAACACAGCCCAGACGTCCAACCCATTCACAGGCACAGCAACCTGAACTGCCCCATCCTGATGTCTGCAAGCCCCCCTTCTGCCCCCACAGCCCCCATCACCATCACCACCACCCACAGCGAGCACACATCAAACCAATACATAGTACTTACTTCATTTCTGGTGGAGTTGAGGTAAGTGCAAAAAACATTAAATAGGATCAAAACTCCAGACTTTGGTATTTAAGCGTGAATCAGCACAAGAAAATGTTTGCAGGATCACAACTGCTCCATCCAAAAAAGGTTGCCAGATGTGAGTGGTTAAGGGTCCAGGTCGAAGCCTGCAGCTGAAAACACCAGAGAGAGCTCTGCTGACAGCTTGAAGCTCTCAGCTGTCCACCAGCTTGTCCACAGCATCCAGAGAGGAGCGAGTCAACACAGCCCAGACGTCCAACCCATTCACAGGCACAGCAACCTGAACTGCCCCATCCTGATGTCTGCAAGCCCCCCTTCTGCCCCCACAGCCCCCATCACCATCACCACCACCCACAGCGAGCACACATCAAACCAACATGGAGGAAACTAAATACCTAAAAAGAAAAAGTGAAGGGAGGAGTCAATATCCGAGCTTAAGAGTCCAATATCCTCCATTCCCTGGACCCTCTAATCCCCCAGAGAGCACACTCCCAGACTTATCCAGCTACAACAGATAGCAAGAGAAAAGGCCATGCCGCCAGGATGAGCATGACGATGCCCACTAATGGCACAATGCGAACAGTGGTGCTTTTGTCGGTAGCCATTTTGTCGAGCTGGTGGATGTAAGATGAAAGATTAATGTTCACGGTTTTGCCATTTTGGGGGCTTTGAGGTCATTCTGATAAACAACAGGCAATGCTATCTTCAGTCTGTGCGTATGCTAACATTATTATTATTATGTAGCTCTCACGCCGTGATGGTCCAAATGTTCATCAACGCATCAAAATTAAATTCAAAGATATAACAGAAATAATACATTTAAAGTGAAAAAACATACACAAAATGCATGTCTTAGCATAACAGCACTGGCATTAATGAGATCCACACAGTCACACACTTTCCAGCATATAGATTTACATATTCCCACTCCTCAATACAGCTCCGAAGCACAAATGACCGACGTGATTCATGTGAGGATGGTGTCACACTGATTTCACTCCAGTCTCCCAGCAGCATGGGACTTCACATCGTATTGAGCAGTATCACATTATTCTAATTAGGGAAATGTGTTGGAAAGCTATTTCCTCTTCAGACAAATGACCGACCGCACAACAAAAGCCGGAGGAATGTCATCTCCGTCTCAAACGGTTGCGTCATGAGAAATCACTCATCCTTAATCCCTTGACATGTCATACTCTATTGAAAGGGCTCTCTGCCAGGGGAAAAGGAGCATTTTGGGGATGAGAGCGAGGGACTAAGACAGAGAAGAAGGGGTTACAGGGGGGAAGCGGGGGACACTGGGGGAGAACGGGGTACTGGGGTCACACCAGCACCTCTCAGCCAGAAGAGAGGCCGTTGAGGGGAAGGCTGAGGCAGCCATCACTGCTCTTGGCTGGTACCATGTGAAGCTCTCTGCTTCCTCTCTCTTCCTTCTGAGGGGCTTTGTTTCACATGCAAACAGTGGCAGCGGCCCCAACTCATCCGGCCAAGCGCTGCATCCAAACTGGCAGGGGCGATAAGGGAAGGGAGGGGGGCTTGAATCGGAGGGAGGGGAGGGCGGCGGGCATGTCCAGAACGCCAGTTCTTTTAGGCCACTGATGTCATGCCTGTGCCCACCGTGGGAGAGCAGCGGAGGGACCAAGGCGCCCCTTTCTCCCCCCACCCCCCTCCCTCCACAGTCTCTTTTTCCAGGATGAATGAATCTTTCAGAAACGGCACCCATTGTGTCCCATAATCGACAGCGATTATCCCAATTTTATGCTGCCTTCCCAGTGCGAGGAGGTTCCCTGAGTGCTGGCATTGAGGACCGCCGCGATGCAGCGAAGACCATGAGGGGTTGTCCTAGCAACACTGTGTGGCTTCAAGAGAAGGGGATGAAGGGGAGAGAGGAAGCTGAACGCCACACACACATACCCAGCATAAAAAACGTGGCCTGTGCTCACACCATAATAAGATGGGATGCACCTTGAAAAGATTAACAAAAGGATAACTACTAATGTCTTTACCTCACCAATGGTAAAAATATTAGTTTCATTTTAAACTACTGTCACGCATGCCACTCAACGTCATTCCACCCACCATAACATGAGCTTACACGCCAACTTTACCAGCTGAGGAGTTTGCATTACAGATCAGTAGCGTGGTGCTACTTGTCTAATCCAATATGTTGGGATTCATGCGATTGCACCGGGGGGAGATGTAAATGCGAATACCCATTTCCCAAGGGGTCCAATGCCCGTTCTCATGACTGGTGCATCACAATACACTGTTCGGTAAAGACAACTGGAACTGGGCCAGAGTCCGGATATATCTGGCCCCTCTGGGCCTCACAGCCACTTGCCATGCAGTGGGAAGATATGGGCTCACACATAGTGGCTGCCTAGGAGCTGTGAAAAAGCCCCCCCAAAATGAAGCTCTTAGCAAACACTTCAGGTTGTGCTGTGCATAGGAAGTGGGAGATAAATTCCAGCATTAGAAGAAAGAGAAGCATTGTCACTCTATGCCTCTTAATTATGTATCCCGACATAGTTGTTGGATTGAATGCATTCAGGACGCAGTGGATAAAAAGATGTGTGGCCTATCATGCAAATCTAGTTTACTCTGTCAGCAGAGGAACCCACTGTTCTTAGCTCAATAAAACACAAAATACCCTGTGAGAGTGTTGCTCACTAAGAAACAATATCTCTCTCTTTAAACGGAAAGACCGTAACAACAATTTTAAAAAAAGCCTTCCCATCAGGAAGTTGCCTATGTTCAATCCCAAAATACCATTGTAAAGTTTTACGATGGCAATGCAAATGAAATGGAGCCAGTGTCTTAGTACATTAAAAAAAAGATTGGAAATTTGGTCTGATATTCTAACTTTCATTATCTGCCTCTAGTCTGCAAACAAATCACTTGACTGTGTTCATCATGTCTGTATCTGTCGTCTGTACATATCTATGCATCTCTATAGATCCAAAGCAAACAATTACACATTTGAACAATCGTGGTGTGCATGTTTTAACTTTCTATGTTCTTTTTGTTGTTTTTTTAATGTTTGGTTAATTTAAGAGTGACCCAAATCCTAAAGGAAGTTAACCTTCACCATTTACAGGCCAGGTGTAAAGATTAACCTTGAAAGTACAGGTTGGCTTTTCTTCAAGGGAACTTCATCCTCTGATATTGTTTAATGGCAGCTGTCAACCACCCTTTCAGTGCCTTACCACCAACTTACATTACATTCCAGTCATACAACTATCTTCTGACAGATATGCATATGTAGCAGGACTGTCATTCAGTACCACGGTCAGTGACACAACCTCGGGCCTCAGCTCAGATCAACCTATCTACAGAGTTTGTTTTAAATCAATGGAAAGCTATCAAAGGAATTCAGACACATACATATGTTAAGCTATAAGTGAGGAATTTATTTTCTTTACCACCTTGGATCTTTTAAGAAGCAATTACACTAATTACACCATTATTGTGATCAATAATGGTCTACAATGCTGTAATATCCAATGTTACATATGTTGTGGCCGATGCTTTAATGGCAAAATAAATATCTGCTTGAAGATTTTATGCTGGTTTCTTGGAAACCTGACTCATCACTTGTATTAGGGTGCCTTTCAGCATTGTTGTTATTTAACTGTTGCTTTAAAGGAACTTGAATGTTTTGCGTTTGTATCATTAAATTTAAGTTTCTACCATCTGCCAATTTTCTGAATGTTTTATGCTTTGTATGTAACAGCTGTAATGCTGACTTCCCTGTTTTGTTTTGTTTTTACCTCCTTTTTCATTTTTGGCATTCCGTTACATTCTGGCTATAACAGCCTCCTGGCAACTGAACCATACGTGCCTGCACCTCAGCATCCTCTAAAGTTTTCCTTTGTTTGCCACAACTCTTTGTGTCAATAATGAGGCAGTCATTAGTGAGAGCTGCTGGGAATCCCGAGGCTGTAGTCTGCATATGTCTCTCAGATGTGACCAGTCCCACTGTAATTATGTACAAACTGCCAAAGATGCTGGGGAGTGGTTGTCATGGAACTGAATTCAGTGATTCTCATCAACCTCAGAAAAATTTAGTCTGGTAACATCAGATCAAAGCTGGGCATTCGAAAATCGCTCATCCTTGCGTATTTCTCTCTTTAGGTTTTTCTTTTTTTATGTTGCCGGTATTATTATTCTGTGACTGATCTTGTGTTTTTCTCCATCAGGTTCTGAGTCTTGTCTGTTTTTTTTCTGCAACCAAAAGGATTTTGTTACTAGTGTCACCTCTCCCCAGCCCCCTTCACTTGCCTAAAGCTGCTCAGATGAAAGGTCAGCTGAGAGAAGACGATCATCTATAGTCATGTGAGATGTTCCACCAGTCGTACCTCCACATTGCCTCTTCTATAAGATGAGGTGTTATATACGTACTACGCATCGCTCATTTCTCCTCCTATAGCAACGCCACGATACTATCATTAGCAAAAGCGCATCTGTTTGACAGAACTGGCGATATAGCAGCGTGCAGCTTTTGATGGCTTCGGTGGTCCGATCCCCATAGGACCTCATTAAATCAGACAGTGAGGCAGGACCACCCCACCCCCCACTACAACCACTGTGATGGTATAACCGCAAACATTGCAGAGAGAGAGCGAGAGAGAGAGATGTATTGCAGACAGAGAAAAGGTTGGGAATGGGGAACAGATAGATGCGTAACGATGTAGGGGGGGAAGGGTGAAGGAAAAATGGGGGAGGGTAGAAAAGGGAAGGTGTGGCTAATAATAATGAGGTATGGATGGAGACAAAGCGGTGAAACGGCAAGCACATGAGAAAATCAGTGAGGGTGGAGAGAAAGGGTTGGTGGGAGGTCACGTTAAAGTAATCAGTCGAAGTGGAGAATGACTTGTCTCTATAGTAATATGAGGGGCTTCTGCGTTATCAGGTTTTTTTCTGTGGGTACATGAAGAGCTGACATCTGTGTTGGGCATCTGGCACTGTGAAATGAGATTACCGCACAAATCACGTTTCATACATCGATGGACTCACCTGCTACACTCTCAAATTTAAAATATACTGATGGTACATGCACATACTCTCACTGTGCGCCCCCCCCACCATCCCTCCCCTTCCCCCAATTCCACTCTCATTTGGGTCAGTCCGACACGTGTTACAGACCCATACAAAAAATATTGCACTGTTGTCCGTGGTCATAAATCTCTGTTGGTTCAGTCCCGTGGTATCGGGGGGGGGGGGGGGGTTCAGCCTCACTCAGGATTTGCCAATAAGACGACTAAGGATGGATGGATGTTCTCTCACTAATTAAACACAGGGGTCTGTAGGGACTGAGTGCAGCCCGCAGCGGTACCACGCCCCGCTCTCCTCACACCACCCTGCAGTATTGACAGCAAATTTAAAATATACTGATGGTACATGCACATACTCTCACTGTGCGCCCCCCCCCCCCCCCCCCCCCCCCCCCCCCCCCCCCCCCCCCCCCCCCCCCCCCCTCTCATTTGGGTCAGTCCGACACGTGTTACAGACCCATACAAAAAATATTGCACTGTTGTCCGTGGTCATAAATCTCTGTTGGTTCAGTCCCGTGGTATCGGGGGGGGGGGGCCTCACTCAGGATTTGCCAATAAGACGACTAAGGATGGATGGATGTTCTCTCACTAATTAAACACAGGGGTCTGTAGGGACTGAGTGCAGCCCGCAGCGGTACCACGCCCCGCTCTCCTCACACCACCCTGCAGTATTGACAGAAAGGGCATTCCTACACACACACACACACACACACACACAGCTAGTCAAGCCAGATGACACACACGCCCATTCACACCGTAATTCTTGCAAAGGGTATGTTATATCTTGTTTATCTTAAAGTTGAGCCAAATAATTTTAATAATAAATAATAGTAGGCTCCTAATAAATTGATAGCGTACAGTTTTCAAGTGCATATTTAAAGGTACTGTATGTGAAAGTGTAAATGTTAAAATCTTGATAAATGTTGTGCAGTATCCGAGGCATGGGCAAAACTGAAATGTAAAGTAGCTGTATATTTGAGGGTTATTGCAGCTGGTGCCACAAAAACACATTTACATTTAGGACTTTTTTTCTCGAATAAAAGTATTGCATGATTAGAAGGACTCTTGTGCTTCTTGAAAATGTGCCATATGGCATTTGCTTACTGTAAACGGAAGCTAAAAACACACGCTGCCGTGGTCTGTCGTGATTTTATCATACACACAGGTACAATCATTAAACAGCTGAAAACACCTCGACCGTTCATGCATGCACAAAGTACATCAAATCGAGGACGACCAGAAGGGGCTTATCAAAAAAGCAAAGCAGTGTGTCATTCTTTCTTTCATTTTTGTCTCTATGTATGTGCGTGTGTGTATTTTCACAACGCTGCATCTCTTCATTTTCTTGATGTATGACTATCAGAACATACTGTCACATCTAAAAACATAACTTCTGTACTTGCGCCAGGGCAGCTGCCTAAAACTGTTTTCCATGTCTTGTTTCTAGCTCACTAACAAAAATATGTGAACCTGTATAAAATGCTGCTGAGGAAAGCAGGAATGAATATTAATAACAATTAATTAATTTATTAAGTAATACTTTCTGGAACAAATCTGCAGAGAGGTAGACAAAGTAATTCCTGAAATCCATCTATATGTCTCTTAGAAACATAACTTGAGTCTTTATTTTCTGCAGGTTTTACGCTTTGCAGTTCTGCTTTCCTTTCAGCACCACTTTAGCGACACTGTCATTTCAGAACCACAGCTAAAGCGTGGTTAACTCAGATCTTGAAAACACTGTGAAAATAAGACCTGAGTATTGTCTATTACTGACTGCTGTGGCTTATGAAAAGCCATAGTACAGCCATAGTCTCTCCTGATCATTATTTGCCGCATACTTTGTCACACTATTAACATAGCATGACAGGTATTTACATAGCTATTAACAAAGCTTGACAAAGTCACCTGCAGGACTGGAATTCCACTGTGAGCCAGTACAAATATTTATACAGTTAAATATTTATATAGCTTGACAACGTTGCATGCAGGACTGAAACACCCTTGAGAGCAAACACACACACTTTTCCACCATCCAAATTCTGACAGTATAGTCAAAGCCTATCAGAAGTTTTTGGCAAAAGTGTTTTTGTCACATTTCCGTGTCTGTTTGATCTCAGACACAGCCAAATCCCCACAGCTCATTCATCTCGGCCTGGCCAAAGGATGATAACCCCTCCCCTTCAGTCAAAACCGAAAGCATACCATACACATTTCCCGAAATAACAGGAATAGCACTGAAATCTTGACAGTAACCTTAGCTACTTTCTTGTTTGCATAATTTTATCCTCAGTATATTATAATAGTAGTAGCAGCTGTAGTAATATGCAGTAAACAAGTTCATGTATACTTTTATCAGATAGATAGAATGGTGGACAGACAGTCACAGACAAACAGACATACGGATGGATGGATGGATGGATGGATGGATGGATGGATGGATGGATGGATAGATAGATAGATAGATAGATAGATAGATAGATAGATAGATTCTAATTAACAAGTGCATGATGTGGTGAGCCAGAACCCTGGAACAAAGCCCTCTCTGTGTTAATCAGCCATTGAGGGAAGCCGCTCTTGGAACACGCCACCGCTACCAGAATAATGGGCCACTTTACAGGCCTCCAAGTTAGTTCACAGAATCTAGAGCTGGGAAACCGCTAGCGAAGGGTTCATGGGGAGGAGGGGAAATTTAATTGTTTCCTCCGTTTTTGTTTTCGTAACACCCCCCCACACACCCACACACACATACACACACCCCTCCTCTTTGAGTCCTGAAAAGGGGGCTAACAAACAGGCAATGAAGGGGATTGTTGTGTGTTCCACTGGACCAGTGGGAGGGGTAAACAGAGCTGGACTGAAGAGTCTATCAGCTGGCCTCATTGGGATGGGATAGGCCCGAGCGGTGGGTAGCAGCACACATGCAGGCGGAGGATTGGTCGGGAGCAAGAGGGATGAGGGGCACTGGCAGTTTTAGGGGAGAGGAGGGTACTGGGTGAGGGTAAAGGGGAGTGTGTGTGTGTGTGAGGTTGGGGGGCGGGGGGGGGGGGGGGGGTGGGCGGGGGGGGGGGGGGGGGGGGGGGGGGGGGGGGGGGGGGGGGGGGGGGGGGGGGGGGGTATTCCGGAAGAAGGGGAGGTGGACATGGGTGCTGATGTTACCCCTCCGAGTGTGGGCATTGTGCGTTTTTGCTCGAGTTCTCATGCGTGTCCTTTTTTTGGCTTCAGAAAACGTCCCAGAGTGATGGAGCTCTCTGTGATTAAGCGGACAAGTGGCAGCTCTGCTCGGTGCTCCCACAGCTCTGGCTTTTTACGTACTCAAGAGGAACATTAAGGCCGACCGATTCCCCCCAAAGCTGAACAAAGAAGCACACAAACCTGCCTCAGGGGCCCATTTCGCACTTAATTGAGGATTTGTGGAATAGTTTAAAGGGGAAAGGAAGAGGAAAGCGGGGGAGATGGGGAGGTGCAGTGAGTTAAGAGTGTAATGTCAATAGTTTTATTTAAACTTCAGCTTTTTTATACATGTCTGTTCTCGCTCACTGCATAATTCAGCTGATGGCAGATGATTCAAATGTGAAAACAATCTCTAGCCATATGGATCCTCTAGACATTATCAAATCCCTTTCCTCCTATTCATCCTCTTTATTCCCCATTCACTGATCCTCCCATTATCCTCATTTTGAAACTGTTATAAAAGCTCCGCTGTAGAGGAGAAGGATATGAGTAGGAAAGGTGCTGGAGCAACTCCTCCAGGAAACAATACATTTTCCAATAGGTCAACAGAAGTTAGAGAAACACTTGTCTTATTACCATATTTTTCCAGCATATTTTGAAACTTCTTTTGA
This sequence comes from Trinectes maculatus, assembly GCA_016785345.1. Taxonomy (NCBI): domain Eukaryota; kingdom Metazoa; phylum Chordata; class Actinopteri; order Pleuronectiformes; family Achiridae; genus Trinectes; species Trinectes maculatus. The sequence goes on from JAFBJQ010001356.1 coordinate 79,486, forward strand.
TTCTTTAATATACCTTATCTAGTAACAGGTTTATTAAACATATTTGCAGATTGAAATCTAATTGTTTTATACTGGAATATTAGTACAGTCGGACTAACCATTACATATCACAGTGAGCCACCAAACTGGTGGCCAGTGGGGTATAGTGTCATTCCGGCCGTCCCATTAGAGGGCACTGTCAATCAGCTGTTTGATACTCTCCCAGTCCAACTTGGTATATTCTTGTTTGTTTTTTAATTCCTAGCCCTGACTGACCAATGGCATGAACCAATGTACCTCCATCTTACAACTTGTCAGACTGAATCTTGTGACAGTTCTTCAGATGAAGTCGTCCGTTTTTGTTTGAACCACTTGTTTATGTTCTTTAATTATCATTCTCTTTGTTGCGACACAATGAGCTGTTTGTTCTTGCTGCCGTTGCCATTGGTGCCAAAAAAGAAAAAGAAGAAGAGAGAAATTTCGTGACTTCCCCAGCTGACCTGAATTCCAATGTAGCAGGTGCCAATGGGATGTGGTTGGTTTGGGAGGTTTTGGAGGACTGTGGCAGTGGTTAATGGGTGTGTAGGGTAAGTCCATCATTGTACCAGTAAACACTGACTCAGTCTCCACTGAGGCCCCGCGGCCAGTATTGGACTGCTATTATCAACTGTTAACTGAGAATCCAATGAGTCATTCTGAAACAAGATGGCACTGGAAAAATGGATGAGTATCCAAATATTGGAAAATGTAATCAGGATGTGCAGTTAAAATTAAAACGGTAAAACTGACAAGCTGTTCAGAGCATGGGTGAATTACGCAAACAACTGAACAACAGAAAATGTAATGAATGTCCTATTTTTTAATTGTGGTTTTCATCTGAATTATTCTAATTATTATTCATATATTAAGATATATATGTCACAATTTACTCTACAGTACAGTTAACTCTGCTCGACTAAGGAGTATGCATAGTATTTCTATTCCATGACAGCTGTCATGACGTGACAGCCCACAGGATAATCCTCAGACCAAATACAAACCCATATACAAAGTGGTTCTTGAAAAGCAAATCCGTCTGGATTAATAGGTGAAACGTGATCATTAAATGATGAATGCCCTTGACTCAACTTTTGGTGTTTAAGCACTTTGCCTTCCTTAATGACTGCTGCTGCTGTCTCATAGCGAAAGTGAAAAATTGCATTTGCGAGGGCCGGCAGAGATCTATCATTTAGCCGCCCAGCAGCAGACCTGCTAGTGAATGCCTCTGTTTCTGTTCCTGTGCAGTCACACAGAAGTGAAGCGAGCCGGGCTCTTTGTTTGGTCAAACCATGGGAAAGGCCTCACTCTGTTAAGCGCTCTGAGAACTGAAACACTGATTCTATAGGAAGGACTATGAAGGGGGGTGGAGGGGGGGTCGGGACAAAAAGTCGTAGTGGGAAGATTCACACCGGGAATACAGTGTTGAAGAGGCGGTGAATGACAGTTGGTGAATCCGAGGCGCAGAAAGCAAAGAGCTGGTAAAGACGTCCGGTGAAAATCAAGTGCGGAGTTAAAACGAGACGAATGAGTGATATGAACATAATTGGGAGGGAGTGAAACGAAAAGAGAAGAAAAGGGGGGAGTAGTGAGAGAGCGAGAAAAGAGATAGACAGAGATAGATGAGCGTGAGGGTGAGGGTGGTAGTGAAAAGAGGAAGTGGATGGCACTTTGGCAGCTCCGGCGTGTTCCCAGGAGGATTACTCAAGCACTGGATGCCACGGGCTGCCAGCAAGACCATGGACAACTTTCATGAATGGACACAACACAGACACACACATGAACAAATAGTTTGTTCTTTTTCTGATCTATATTTCACTTGTGTCCTGTCCACCCCTTTATTCTACTGTACGTTTTCTCATCGGTTTTCCTTTTACGTACTCCACTCGTCCCTGGTTGTTGTTCGCCTACAGTGTTTTCAAGCAGCAGTGGGGAGGAGAGGTCGGACAGGTACCATATGCAGACTCCTCAGGCCGCCCTTTTATTGCCTTATGGGCTGAGCTCAGAATAAAGGGAACAGACACCATGCCACCTTCTTCTGTGCACACTCACTCTATCCTCCAGCCATTTATCTCTGTTAAACAACAGAGGGGCTTCAATATTTTACTCCCATATATTAAAATTACATCCGCTCTCAAACATCTCTCACAGTGTAAAGTTCAAGTTTATCTGCCAGATATGTGTTTGGTTTTTCTCAGAGAATATTGTGCAGCAACGGACAAAGCATAAAAGCAACAACGAAAACGTTTCAGCAACTTTTGCAGCCTTCTTGTTTGTGAAATAATTAAAAAAAGAACTAATTATCACTATGGAAAAAAAACATATTACCACATTCTCTCCATTACACGTGAACAACTTATAGGATGCGATTAATCTGTCGTCTTACTCTGTGGTGTAAATGCGATGTTCTTTTAATAATCAGCCCTGCTTACTGGTGATGGCTCATTTGCCATCTGTGCCTCTATTCCCAGGCATCACATGAGTATAACACAAATCCATCCAGTGGATTCTTTTAATAATTCTCACACACTACAGGCCGCTGTCATCAATCCAGAAGCCAGCTGAGATTGATTTGCAAAATTTAATTTTCACTGTCAATGAAGAAGCGACGCATCAGCATATTGATTTTTTTTTTTTGACAAGTATGTTCTTACTTCCTATTGCTCACCGTATTATTTACCCCTGGCTTGCATTTCTAAACAACTACCCTCCCCCTATGCTTGACTGTGTGTGTGCGTGCGTGTGTGCGTTTCAGAACAAAGGCACACACATCCAAGTAAACATCTTCTCTGCTCTGGGTACCCGGAGCGAGCATCCCAATTAAAGCAGCATCTTCACAGATGGTAACATAACAGATTTGGACTCGTTGTACAGTCGTATATAGGCGACTCTGCAGGGCCTTGTCTGGGCATGTGAATCCTCTGTCAATGTTCCTACATGCGTGTGAAAGCTTGGCACTTATGGAATTTAGCAATGGAATGTATTGCTTTTTCTTCCGATAAATTCAGTGTATTGAGCAGCGAGCAGGAATCTGGATTTATCCCCCAGAGCAGCATGTATCAAAACATAAACATCAAGGGAAATAATTTGTTATTTCCAGTGAATTAAAAAGGATTCATGGGTTATTCCCACATAAAAGCCGCTGCACAGATTCATTCACACTGATGATTGTGTTCTATGTAAACAAAAGACCATTTCCACTGATGTAGATAGAAGTTACCATTTGCAAGAACTCGCTGTGATGACAGGATAATAAACCCATAGATCCTACTTTAAAAAAAAAATCCCCGCATTAGTTTTCCTGTCAATCAACCCATCATGCCACTCAGCTTGTGTGAGATTACATTGAATGTCAGTGATGTAGATAAGTATATGTCATCAAATGCCACAGCACTGAGTTGAGAACAGCCTGTGGGGAAAAGACAAAACGCATTAGACGCATGGACACGTTCCACAACCGATTCTCCAAGCAATAATGCTGAAGGCCAAAACCGCTTCACATCACATCCATTCTACACAATGGCACAGCCAGGTCCTTTCATCGGGAAGAACCTTGGAAGGAAACATGTACGGCCAATTAAATTCCAACATATATACGCTTTATGGCTTTATGTACCAGGGAGACACATCAACATGTTGTTGACGGTTCAATTGACAAGCCAAGAGAAATGCTGAAGGCGATCAACTGATGGTGGCAAGACTGCTGGTTTCCATGGTGACACCGATTGTGCTATAGTGAAAAATGTGTGTGTATATGTGTGTGTGAAAGAGGGAAGAAACTGCTGCAACGATTGGCTCAAAAGGTGGGCGGTGATAGGGCTTAATAAGCCTTTGCTTTTGGCTTCCAGCACCATGTCTTGTCTTGTCTACGTACATGTCATAATTTTTCCCTTGGAATGTGGATGGGGTTGCATCAGGTGGATGAATCTACTTGGCAACAACAAACAACAAACAACTTAATAAAAGACCTAATCTCAGCATCAGCTTTTCAGAGGGTTGCTATACTGGGAGCAACCCCAACGCAAACTCAAGGAAGAACAAAACTTGTTGAACTAAGTTGAATATTTAAAAAATGGGATAGGCGTTAAAGAAGCACAGTGGTAGCTGTCCATGGTTTAACAGTGCAGTGGCAGCAGGTGTGTAAGTGGATAAATGAGTTCACAGCAACTTTCTTTGCTTAGACACACACAGCCTTACTCTGACTGAGAGATGGGACATGAAGCAAGGCCATGGGAATCCTTGGGGGGATTAGATTGTTACGCACAATAAAAACACACCAGAGCAAGAGAGAGAGAATAAAGGTTCTGTGTACAGTGTCATGCCAGCATTGTCCCGCACGTGTACAGGGATGCTTTTCATTTCTTACCCGTGATGTTGCAGTTGCAAATAGGGTAAATAAAAAAAAAATTGCCCAATTTAGCTCAGTCATCCGCAGCAAAGCAAATGAACTTGTATTTAATGGAGCCAGAAGAAAGATGTGAGTGAAGGCAGCTCTTTTGTTCAGCCTTGTGTTGCAATGCGCAGCGGCATCGCATTGTTGACAATTCCCTCTCATCCACGTTCCACTGCACCTTACTGTCACCACCCTCACTTTCTACATATACAGTATATATACATATATGTGTGTGTGTGTGTGTGTGTGTGTGTGTGTGTGTGTGTGTAGAATTTATCAAATATGACTATGATTTTTTTTTTAAAAAGATATTTAATTCAAGAGTGATCTGCTCCACTTATGAATATGAAATGATTTACCCAGGCACGCGCGTTACTGTAGCACCTGCAGCAATTCCTCAATTAAAAAAATGAATTCAGTAAAAAAAAAAGGAATGAGGTCTACAAATCAGGATTAAGACAACCCCCCTTCCTGCCCCACTCGTCCTCCCATACCGCCCGGGCTTGATCCATCCTCTGGGCAGGTGAGGGGAGGTGGGAAAAGGAGCATCATCCTACCTTTGCTGCGAACCGCGATGAAAACAACTTTTTGGTCTCGTGGTCCCGTTGCGGGGTCTTGTCGCATCCGCTTCAGAGCCACAGAGCGCACAGCAGGTCCAGCAGAGGAGCGGGTCGGAGCGCCAGGCGCGTGTGTGCGTGTCGGGGGGTGCACTGTCAGTAAAAATCCGAGGAGCTCCGCAGCTCAACGATCCCACTGAATGAGCTCTGCCTCACCTCGCTCCTCGCTGCATGCGCGTTTTACTCCCCCTTCCCACCCCCACCCCCTCCTCCACCCACTTCCCCCCTCTTTGTTCTGCATGGGAATGCCAGCTCCCGTTGGTTGAAGATGCGTCTCCATCTCTCTCTCCCGGTCTCTCTCTCTCTCTCTCTCTCTCTCACTTAACAGCCAAGTGGATGTAAAACAGGTTTAATGTGCCTGCTGAGCCAAAACGCCAAACATCAATCATTCTCTGTTGACAAATGTAGATTTGATAATTACCATCTTTATGAGTTGGTGAGAGAATAAACGTTCTGAGTCACTGGTGTAAAAACACTGATTAGAACATACCTGCTGAAACTTTGACTCATTCGGGTTTTGGACACTTTAGAACCTTAATGGCAGAAAAGATGAAACGCCTCCGATGAGGAAAGCCATCTATAGCCTAACCACATTGCAAGTGCTGCTCACCACTAAAGCTGGATTGTTATTATAGTTTTATGTCGGAGTCAGTTTCCTGTTTGCCTTTAGAGCAGCAAATCCAGATCCAGATCCAGATCCAGACTGATCTATCTGAGTGAATGGTCGAGCACTCACTCTGTTTTAGGGTTAATTTGAATTCAACCTTTGCAGAAGCGACAACATACGAATTCTTGATTCTTGGATCAGACCTTAACCCTTATTTAACACCTGGGTGTGACTTTCCCATTACCGACTAAAGGATGACAAGAAAAGGCCATAATTCCTGGTATGGAAGTGTTATGCCTATGTTCAAGGGTAATAAAACTGAGGGAGGAGGGAGGTGGTAGGTGGGTGGGTCGCTTTGGGGGAGGAGGTAAATGCAAGTATTGAACTGTTTGCTAAGCCTTGTTAATTTTAAAAGATTCGCTTGGTGATTCAGTAAAAACCCAGGAAAAAGAAAGAACCTACACCTGTGTATGCATACGCAACATTCCTCACTGTCTCCGTCAATCATTCCTTATCCACCTTGTTCCTTTTTGCAGTGACACACTCCGGTTTCCTATCTCTCTTTCACGCACACGCTTTCTCAGTTCAGTAGCTGCAGCCTGATTTCATGCAGGTTTTCTGCAGCTGCTGTCAGACCGACACAATCGCATGTAGAAATCAAGCTGCATATGGATCAAAACACAGCTGGGGCTTTTGTGCCAGTGCAGGCAAATTGCTTTGTGTATTGAAACACGCCTTGTGTCAGTTATTCAGAGGTATGTAGCAGTGTATTGATGGCCATATTCCAATTTAATAGGCCATACACGGCAAGTAATGACTACAAATTACCCTCCTCTGTATGGCTTCATGCTTTATGTATTGCGGTGCTGGAATAGAAACAGAACAAGCTGTAGCAGGACGAGCTGATACTGGCAGAAATGTTGGGAAGACGAGTTTTTGCATCTCACTTGCGAAGCAGGCTCATCAGACCAAACTGGGAAACTGGCCCGAAACCGAAACATTTTGTTTAAGTCTGGTGTTGAGCATTTTGCCTCTCAGCCTCCGGCGTTTCTCATGGTAGCAGTTTCTCATCATTATCAGGCACTTTGCATAGGAATACAATGCCGAGGCCAGTCAGCTTTGGGTTAAGTGCTGCCAATGTTTCTATTAATGATGCCCCGGTGAGCAGAGCGGGGCCTGTGAACAAGACAGTCTCCCATCACAAGTGGACTGGACTCTCCTCTGGGAAACATGCCACCATACTAAGCGTTGTTCAGCCACAGTAAACTGGGGACAGGAAGACAAAATCCTTCATTGGTGTTGTTCCTATGGAGAGCAAATGAGCTAATAGAGTATTTAATAACAAAATATGAAATTGTTTATGTAAACGAAATAAGGTCAAGATATAGGATGTCTTACGTGATCCCCGTTTTTGGCGCAAATTGAGATATTTGATCACATGAATCAATAACCCGAGCCCCTGAATTGATGGTCCCAAATGTACATAATCTTAATTTATTGCCCCCTTTTGGACTATAAGCTGCAGCACGTCTATCTATGCAAACTCACTACTGAATAATGGAGGAGAGTCAGAATGGAAGTAATTGATTTAATTTGAGCACAAAGGAGAGAATTGATCTGTGAATAATATGCTCCGTTTGTGGTTGTGTTACCGCTCTGACCTGGATTCATTTGCTTCACAACACAGGTCCACTGTGCAAATGGTGCAAACACTGTGTAGGGTATTTCCTTTGTCATCATCTCAGTATAATAATGTTATTCAACACCAAACAATAAAATGTATTTGATGAAAAAAAAACATTCACCCTAACAAGCTTTACCACACCTTTTCTTTAATTAAAAACATCAATTAGTATACAGTCCGTAATATGTACATCTTGAGTATGGATTGCTAGAATAATTCAGAACATTACAACATATATACATGCCGATGAGTTCAATACAAACCATTGTCTGCCTTGAAAAGGTTTTCTGGTCGTTTTCAAGTCTGTAACCTCGGATTGAGGGACCTGAATGCTGAAGGCTTCTCATAAAAGATTGCTGCCCAGCACATCTAATGCGTTAGCACCCCCTTCAGTTAGAGCACTGCGTTGTCCAGTGTTGCTTCTGCATTTAGAAAGAAAATGCCCTTGTGCAAAAGACAAAAAAAATGTCAAAAGATAAATAGTCAGCAACTGGACAAATGTGACAAAGGACAAGAAGATATGAAGACATTATTTCGATGTATTGGAACCCGATGAGTATAGCAGGAACCTGGTGAATCGGACAGCAGGATTTTTATTTCATATTGCTCTCAATCCAGTCTTTGAAGTTAGCTACACGTGTGTAGACTGTGTAGAGCTCAGGATCACAGTCCCCTTGGTCATAGCCAAAGCTTACCAGTCCCAGGAGCCTCCACAACCCTTTGCCCTCCCCCTGCTCCTGTGTGGAGCCGAGAAAGGGCTTTTGGTTGTTGCTGGCGAGGTTGTCAGAGAGGGAAGGGGAAACAAGGATTCCCCCAGTGTCAGACGGACATATGTTAGAGGGTCCATAGTCAGGCTTTTGGCTGGCACAGAGCATATTGTCCGTGACACTGACTGGCATACCATTCCGAGCATACTGCTGCTCACATGGAACAACGTCGGCAAGGTGAACAATCCCAACCCTTGCCTTCTCGTCAGAGCCCAAATTCGAATCAGGCAGCGGGGACCAGCCTGTGACAAGCCCATGTCCAGAGGTTACCTCCTCTCCCTTGCTGTCTGAGAGGCAGAGGGGCAAGACCTTCTCCCCAACCCGTGCTTTGTCCAGTAACTTGACCACGGCCATGTCAGAGTCGAGGATATTGGGGTCATAGTTTGGATGAACCACAATGGAGGCCACCTAGAAGTAACAGACATTGAGGTTGGTGTTCAGCAGAATGCTGCAAAATTTTGTTTGTGTGTTTTGGGCTTCCATCTTATAAACTTCTTTAATCTCTAAATTAGGACAAAGATCTCCAGTAGCTTACCCTCAGGTGCTGGAGACTTTTACTTTCCTGGTGGTCATCACGATAATGCTTCCCCACCACCACTTTGATCTTGTCTGCATCCAGAGGATACACCTTCCCAAGCTCTGTCACACAGTGAGCTGCAACCACCACACTCCTCTGGTTCACCAGAGCTCCACTGCACAACAACTGCCAGTTGGAGGCCTGCTTGTGGTTGCCAGTTCCAGCTCTGTCCTCCTTCTTTAGGGACCCTGCCAGGCTGTCTGCCTTGGTCACTATGGTCTTTATGCCGTTGGAGGAGCGGCGGTAGATGGCTGCCAGCCAGGGCCAATGAGCCTCTGCTGGCCTCTCTTGGTTAAAGGTTGGATGCTTCCCACACACTACCAAAAAGAAGATGAAATGATGAGAGGTGGACCATTATTAAGAGAAGAGGAGAGGGAGGGGGGTTATACTCGAACACAGACTGTGTCAACACTTACTGCTGTGAAACTGCATTTGACTTCTTGAGCTAAACCCACATAAGCTTGCAACTTGCCCAGTTAGAGGCATAAATGGATTGAATTTAGTGCCCTGAATCTCTTTAGTCCTACGATTACGTGATAAAAGACTGATATTTGTTTGCCTACCATCTACACGGGAAGATCATGAAGAGATTGAGGATTCTAGCCCAAAGCTTCCTTTTCTCAAAGCTGCAGTTTCTGTCTCACTGTTCTGCCACACATGTCGGCTAATGGCATCTCTACTTAGTAGCCTGGGGAGCTTTGACTGAGTGGTAATGAGCAGCCTGCAGCTCTGTGCCTGGCAACAATTCCTACGAGATCAGCGAAGAAGCTGACAAGCTATTGCTCAATGTCAGCAATTAGAAGATGGGAACTATATTTTTAGAAAGTGCTGCTGTGAGTGCGTCCGCAGTGGACATTAATTTTTTACCCACATGTTAGCGTGGACATGGGAGTGTGAATTTGACATTTTGGACTAGTGTGTTGGACGGCACCCTGTTGTTCGAACATGGTGTGAGGTAGCTTTGGCGGCTCACCGTGGCCCAACATTTTACTACAACACTTTCCGTTGGTTTTTCCTCAAATTTGTCCGCCATCTGTGTGCGCCAGTGTTTGTAAGGCGTGAGCATGGTTGATGGTTGCTCAACTAACAGTACTCTGCTGCTCTCACCTGGCGAGCAGGAGACATGACGCCCGCTCCATTTCCCCGTCTTCAAGCAGGTGCGCCGAGCACTGCCAGAGTGCTGGTAAAACGGAGAGGCGCACTCATACTCTATATGTGTGTAAAGGTGGTGAAAGCCCTGGGGCAACTGGGGAAGCACTGGGGGGGCTTTGCTGGGTGTTTCCAGCTGCAGCTGTGGGCCCAGCACTGAGGAGTAGAACTTGAGCACAGGTGTCTTTCTGAAGGGGGAAAGAAAAAGCAGAAGGTGTGCGGATAGTTTAATAAATCAGTGTATTCAAAATGCAGTGATATTAGAATAATTTATTTATGTAGGTTTATTATACAACACACTGTGCAGTTCTTATAGATGACAAGGACTGTTATGTAACATGAGGTATTAGCAAACATACCTAGATGGTGTCTGCGGTGGCAGAACTGTTTGTTTAACCAGCTCCGACACTTTAGGCTCCCGACATGCTGCAAACATGAACATGCATGTTACACCTATAGAATACCACTGTTACTTTTGTGTAAATCTATATTTAGAATTGTTCTGAAGGAACAGCGATGACAAAAAGGACACGTTGTGTCCAGTGTGAGGATTTTAGACATCATAACTAATGCCTTTAGAGTGAAATGGTTGATACCAAGATAAAAATTAAACTAGTTATTCATTGATCTTGTCTTACAGCTTGTTTCATTCATCAGGAAAACCAGGCGTATAGACCCGTTCAGCCATTTACCTGAACGGCAGCAAAGAGCTGCAGAGCAGAGAGACCAAAATCCATGAAGGTCTAATTAACATTTACAGCTCCAGACTTGATGGATTACTAATTACTGATTACTGATTACTGATTACCGATTGCTGCGCTGCAGGAATCCCCTGCCCACTGGCATTTAACTCTAGCATTTAGCATTTTATAAATCTTTACTTACTATTTATCACAAAACACGGAGTTCATGACCTCTTACACTGAGAGACATCAATATCATTTATTAAGTGATACTTTGCCAATGACATAATGAATCTCAACTAATATCTTATTTGAATGTGGTATCAGTTTATTGATGAAGTAACAAACTGTGGCGGGGGGGAACTAAATATCTTACGCATAGCTACAGAAATGTACCTCACAACCGACTGATATCATCTTTAGTGATCGGGGAAATTTAAAGTCAGTGATAGAATAATAATTAAAAATAATAATATTCAAATCAGTAATGGAAGTGATAACATACCTCTGAAGCACAGGGGCTGTTTGCCACTCCAGGTACCATCAGGCTGGCAGCTTCGCCTGGCATCACCACTGAGGACATACGAGTGGTTACAAATAAACTCCACTGTTTCGGGCTCCAACTCCGGCACAACCCGGTGGTAACCATGGTGGAGCCGCGGGATAGGAGGGCAGTGTCTTTCTGGGAGGGGGGCGGAGACAATGGGTGAGGTGTTGCTATGCCTCATGATGAGTGTTTTTTCTGAATAAGTATCTTACCGGTGAAGCTTTGGTTGACTTCTCTCTCCTTCTCTTTATCTTTCTCCTCCTTCTCCGTATCCGTATCTGCTGTTTTCTCAGGAGCATACGTCTCCGTCTTATCCCCTTCACTTGTTGTTTTTTCCTTTGCTTTCCCGTTGACCTCCCCTCCTGCCCTGTACAGGGTGAACTGTGTAACGTTGTATCTCGTGGGGATGATTTTGCTCCCGGGATCTGGGGAACCGATTGTATTATTTTCCGCCTCTGTGTACTTTGTATCATACGTGACTGTGTCGTTGTTTGTCGGTTCCAGTTGAACTATCTCCACTGTGTTGTCACCCTCAGATGTGACCTTCCTCAGCTTGGTATCATTCGGGCCCACTTTGTCTCCATCTTTTTTTCCATTCACCTGCTTCTCTTTTCTTTCAGCTTCTTCTTGCCCTTTGTCTTTTATCACCACTATTTTGGTAATATCCGTCTTTTCTGTTCCTGTGTCTGTATCCGGGTCGCCTGCTTTTTTCTCGGGTGGCTTTATTAACCCCGGCTGTGTCTTTTCCACTGTGTTCAGGCTGTTATCAGTGTCCTCGCCATCCACCTTCTCTTTGCTGCCTGCTGTGTCTTTCTCTGATCCACTGCTTCTTTCCTCTAGCTCTCCCTCATTCCGGTCCTTGTCCACAGATTTCTCCGGAACGGTCCCGTTATAGTGATCCCGTCTGTCAGCTGTTCTATTCTCATGCTCTGTATATATATCTCTCCCTCCGCCGCTGTCTTTTTCTCCAGTTGTCTTCTCTTGACCCTTCTCTTTCGTTTTGTCCCTGTATTTTTCCACTTCTCTTCCCTGATCTATCTCCTTTCTCTTGTCTTTGTCCTTCTCTGCTTCGGTGAGGGTGTTATTCACTGAAAAGAAAAGTAAAAATAGAATTGATGCTGATTGCAGGTCTTTTTGTTCATAGCTTATGGCACTGTGCTAAATGTCTCACTATAGATTGTCTCTGATCCAGTAAGAACGAGAAAAGATATGCTTTTTTAACTATTGCTACAGACTCATCTGTTTAAACTTGGTATAATCGCGAATGCAGTGTCTGACCTTTGGTGCAAACAGGCGGAGTGCCACTCCAGGTGTTATTTGGAAGACAGGTCCTCTGGGTAGTCCCGCTGAGTTCATAGGGCTGGTAGCACAGGTACTGCAGTGCAATTAGGACGTCATTGGGTCCGTACACCAAGAAGTGGTCGCCGTGTTTTGGTTTGGGTGGTAGAGTACACACTCTTTCCACTGGCACTGGAGACAGGAAAGAAAAGTCAAACTTTTCCCACACTCTCTAAGGCAGAATCAGTGGCATCCAAATACACACAAACGACACGCATGTGATTTTCCTAGATCTCACATTTTAATAATTTAGTAAATACAAAAAAATCACAACTAACCACACTCGGGGGCAAAGGCACTCCAGGTGCCATCACTTAGGCAGATGGCGGAACGAGCCCCTCGCAGCTCAAACCCAGGATCGCAATGGAAAGTGATGCGAGCCCCTGCTTGGTGAAACACACCCTGAGTGGATCCATGGGTGGGCACCGGAGGCCTGCGGCATCCCACCACTGAGTTGAATACAGGCATTCACCATTAAATGACGAACATGTGTTGTTTTATTTTCCCTTTTCTACATTACATCAATATATTAGGACTTAAGAGGGTTCAGAGAAGCCTTTCTACCATTTCTTTATAATATAGAGCTTTATAATATAATTAATACCCGACCTTAGATTCCTATTCATAACTATTTTTCGTCTGTTGTGATAAAGTGTGAACAGTTTACAGCACAACTTTAAAACGCAGCTCGTAAAATGAGGGAGAAATGTGATAAAAAACTGTTACATTTTCCAGTGTTGTAAAAGTGGTTTTTATGAAGTGGAAGAGTTAAAGATGGGTCATGTGGTTGAGTGTAACATTGCTGTATGGCAACCCTCTGTGAACAAAAATATCATAAATGGGTCGAATTACTGTGAAATTCCTTAATCCGTTGTGAATGGGGCATGTTAACTGTAAATGTACACACAGCGGTGTTGTGGGTGTTGAGGCCTTCACTACCCACAACAGGGTTCACAAAAAAAACCTAACTGAGTTGAAACATCCTCTGAGAAATCACAGGATTTTCTCTGATGCTCACTTTAAATTGGGTCAGATTCATAAAATGCGCCGTCTGTGGTTTTATAGCTCTGAACCGAGGAACCCTCCCTATAATCTGCATGTTTGTGCCTTATGGCATTTCCAGCATTCAAAAATGGTAAACTGTGGCTGACCTTCTCATTTTTGTTTTTTTGTTTTTTCATAAAAAATGCTGTGGCCATTATGGAGTTTTACTAAATGACCCATCTTCCATGTAAATTATGGAGATGGACGTAATCAGATAGGTCTGGTGCAGTTAGCGGGGAATGTAAACACGGTGTCCATAACCACACATACTCAAAGCGAATCATCATTCCTCCCATAAATGCCCAGGAAACTTTGCTGAGCAACTGCAGGCCAGAACAAATTAGACTCAGAGGTGGTGCGGACGGTGCCAGAGAATACAAGAAATAATTCCCTCTCACGAGTTTCTATGATAACATGTCCGCGTTTTAGTTCACTCCGTCAACAGATGACAGGCTGGAGACATAAAATACAGCTGATGTCGGCTACAGCGGCAAAACACAGACCTGATTTCCTCGACAAAATTATTCCACCTCTCTCCCATTAAAATCGATGGCCATGGAATCTTGGGAATACCGAATACTTTGGAATAAAAACCCCTGCCTTTTTTATGAGTGTCTCTTACAGTGAAATAGCTGGTGCACATTATAAAAGTAGAGTTGTTTCATAGAATTTAATTTAGCCCTGAAAATAACAGTCTGGGAGGTTTTGTCGGATCATAAGGAAGGTATATATTTTACATATGTAAATTACCTTACTGGCCAAATTGACTTTAGACAAGGTAACATACACAAATATTTTTTAAAAATCCAATTATTTTTCCTGGGTCAATGCTTCTTTATTCAATGCAAACCGTTCTGTTTTAGCGCATGTGTTGAAATTCATTTTAAATTACATGAAAAGTTGATTGGCCGTGGATCATCATGGAAACGGAAAGGAATCTGGCCTGAGAACAGTCTTAACCACAGTGTCGTGACTGAGATTCACTGACCTTGTTGTGGTAGGAACAATTGAAAATGGATTCCACGATTTGAACAATTCTTTGTTCATTTTTGTGGTAACTGGGTGTGTTGCATTTTAGCTTTTTAAAAAAAAGTTAGAATAATTCTGGGATATGGTCATACAAAATGATGCATGTCTTTTGAGTGTGTCATAAGATGGAAAACTCAACCCACACCCACATTATGCTACAAAGACTCCTACATATTCCTTCCTGAGATTAAAACCTGTGGGTCATTCTTTCCTTTCCCTACTTGTAATTTCCCCCCAAAATCAGGAATAGCATTTTTTTTCATGGATAATCATACTCTATGGACCTGAGGCTTACCGTGTTCACACCTTTTGCCCGTGTAGCCAGCCAGACAAGCACAGTGATACGTGTATGAACTGTCCAGGATACAAGTCCCATCATGGAGGCAAGGAGAGGAGCTGCAAGCTGCAAGCGCACAAGTGTGAGGGCACAAAAAGAATGAAATATAGTACTTAGCACAATGTGACACAAATGGTACGCACAAAACTACACAACTAAGGCCGTGTAAGCATTTCTGCACAGAAAGCCTCTGTTTACTTTTACTAGATCTGGCGTTGCCGTGGGTAAGTTACATGCACAGTATGTGTCTGTATGTGTGTGTCTGTGTGTGTGTTTGAGTATTCAATTGAGACTGAGGTCATTCATGGAAAGTGGGGACATACTGGTCAGACTTGTCTTTCCCAGTGGTCCATTAGCAGGCTGTTGTCAAAATATATGAATGACATTTTTTTGTACCGAACTCACCAAAAGAGTCTAGAAACTTTGTTTCTAAAGCCAAATGAAATTGGCCGGTCAAACTAACCCTAACCCTTTAAATTTATGATTTAGATTTTCCATTAAGGGGGTTAGAAATGATGTATTGTTGCACATTTATTAATTATCATTAGTAGTCGTGTTTTTGTTGTTGTTTATTGATTCTGGTATTTTACCAACCTGAACTCTCCTGAAAAGTGGCAAAGAATCCATCGAAGTTCTTATAACCGTCAGACACAAAGAGTATGTGCAAACTGTTGCCGGAGCTCTGCAGCGGAGCAGGTCTGCTGTTCCCACAGAATCGACCAATGACACGCGAGTTGATGCTGTCGCCGTCTCGGACCTCCACAAAGTCGTATCGACAAGAATGGTGGAACTCCAGACTCAGCATCATAAACCTGTTCCGATGAAGATGTGTATGAAAAAGATACTACACTGTGTATGATCAGTGTGTGAAACCGAGGACGTGGTGATTGGAATGTGATGGAGACAGCATCACATATGTAAAACCACAGAGCGTACAGATAACATTATTATTATTCAAATTATTATATCATTATATATCATTACACCATCACTTTGCACCTATACTATGTCAGGTGTTCACACATTATTAAAAATAGTTACTTGACATCATCTCTAAATGAGGTATTTAGATTCAGTTCAGTTCCTGCTAACACGCTATTATATGGCTATTAAATGGCAGAAGTACACAAAGAACTACTATTATGTTTATGTAACCGGCAGTTAGTACTCACTGATAAACAACATCACTCATCCAAGTGTTAACAGGCGTCTTGTGTTTTCAGGTTTGCTGTATATAATAAATCCATTAACCTCGAATGACTGTTAAGTCCACAACATTATTCACAAAATGAGTTCTTTAATTGGTAATTACTGGTATGAAATCTCGAGGTAACGTGTTTGCATTTCCATAACATCCTTACTGAACTTTAATCCAGTCAGCACATCCAGGATTTGTGGCTTCGGTGCGTGATACAATGTGGATTTAAGTGACTGAAATAATAGTTATTAGATGTTCACATACAAAGGAAGTGAGCCAGATGAGGATAAACACATCCGCGTCCCCTTTGCTACAATTCCAGCTGTAATCTAATTGACCTGACACTGGAACAGACATGAAGGACTGTGTAACATAATAGCAAATATGCTAATTTTATCCCTTATCACAGACCCGTGGGTAAGGGAAGCTTAGACTAATGCAATTTAAAGTAATGCTAAATAGTGTGCAGCTGCAGCTCCAACACACAACGTGTGTGTGTGTGTGTGTGTGTGTGTGTATGTGTGTGTGTATTCCTTGCTAGCTCAGGCTCAATATTTCCAGTCATTCCCTCACAGCTGTGTTATTTCATTTGGGGGTTTTATTGGATTTATGTCACATATAAATGATATAAAAATATGACATTTTAATATTAGTTATGCCTTTATTGCTATTTGTCCCAACAGAATAGATTTAGCACACAGTCACGGTTCTTGGTTTACTGCAAAGCTTTATAAATTTAAATATAAAAAAACCATTATAAAATGTTTTTTATGCGCACAACAAACCACTGCCATGTGAGCTGCCTGAATCTACCTGTATGGCGCGTTTGTTCCGTAAACCCTGCGCAAGCGCTTGCCTATAAAATCCTGTATGTGTAATGGAGAGAAATGTCAGAAATAGAAAGCTATCACAGGACCGAAAAGTAATAACTTTCCTGAAAGAAACTGAAAAAGTGGGTGCTGTGGTTTCCAGGCTCTGCTGCATACTTGCCATCGGTCCTGACATACATCTTGCAGAAATATCTGAACCAAGGGGAAATTTGACTTAAGTGGGCCAGCCATTAATAACTATTACAGATGGACACTGAAGATCCCAAAAAGAGAGGCTTTAATGCCAGACTAACCTGGACTCTATAAACACAAAGATTTTTATTTTCCACAGTCAGCTGTGGTCATCATATCCACATTGAAACTGTTTTGTTGACACTTTTTATGTCAGCTTTTGCCATATTGAACGTTATGAAATTTTATGTAGATATGCATTGTCTCCAGAGAATGAGCCTTGTTGTAAAATATATTAGTCATTAGTTTGTCGTATGATAAAAATACCTGGAAAATAATTACAATCCAGTCAGGCTTTAATTTGTGTTTGGTGCTAGTGTTAGCCTCCCAACATCCTAAACCATGATTGGAAACATATGCACATTTTATACTGCTACTGATATATCCTCCACCGTTATTTAGACATCAATTGGGAATGAGATGAAGAAAAAAAAATGTGTGGTTTCTGGTTTTACCTGAGTTCTATGTTAAAGGGACGGTCCACCTGAATGGTCCACTCGCACCGGGCATTGTTGGGGTAGCTCTCCAGCACCAAGTGGCCCTGTTTCTTACGGATTATCCCCCCACACTCTGAAACACACAGGAATTTTGGTTTGGAATCTGCGTAGAAATGTGCTGTTTACATTTTAGAGGTTGTTAATTACAGCTTAATTATTACTCTAGGCGTCTCCATTCAGCTGCTTTGGTTACCGTTCAAACCGAGAGCTGTTACGTTCAAGTTTCCGAAGGCCCTGTAAAAGTCCGATGTTGTGCTCAGTATAAGCAGCCTTTTGAGATTCCTGCTTTTAATTAAATGTATCCCTCTTGTGCCCTATAACGGACTATTTCCATATTGAAAAAGCTGTATCCTCTGTCCAAATGTAACACATTAAATTGTTTTACGGGATTCCTGAACGTTGACTCCGAGTTGTCATTCAGTTCCTCGTGGAAAATCTCCTGGGCATGTGGCAGCTTTCCAAGTTGGCACAGGAGATAAATCAGCAGGGAAGAGGGGGACGTAGTATTTGTTTGAACTTATAGAGAGAAAGTCTTTTTATAGTGAAGACATATAGGATGTAATTACGGAAGAGTCTTACTCATGCAGTCCCCACCAGACCAGCCAGGGCGACACTCGGCACAGTATTTTCCACTAACGAAGAAGTCGTCCCTCGGGCCCCATGTCCCATTGTTACAGCGCTTACAGTTTTCAAATACACTGCAACCTGAAAGAAGTAGAAGGTGTAGCGGTAAGACTGACAGAACAGGACACAAAGGATACAAACTAATCACATCAAATCTTTTCTTTGCATTAGCTCTGGTAAACTCATTAAGCTTCTCTTTCACTCAAACCGTCTCGCTGCTTCCTGTAATCGAAACATGAAAACAAAACAAACCTGTGTGGTTTCCTGGGAGGATGGATTTTAACTTAAGAGGCTGCTCTGTCCGTGGGGAGCAGCGTTCACTCAGAGTACAGGTATGACTTTTAACAACAAATGGGCTGAGAACGCACACTTTGGGATTTATGATGGCTCGCAGAGGTCGGGCGCAGTAAAACGTGATGTACAGGTATCCATTTAATTTTTAACAGCTGTTTTTTTTTTTTCCTCTCCTCATAAACAAACACACGAGAGCATTAAAGCTGGGAAGAAAACATGTCACACACCAAAACAAATAAAACATGGAGAAAACAACATGTTGTGCAGACATCCGCGGGTACTGTGATCACACATGGTCTACTTAAACTGTACATGTACTGTGTCCGAGCATGGAAACAAATGGATTCGCTACATATGGGGTGCCGTTTGTAAAGCGGCTCATGCTGAAAATAACAGCAACATTTTGCCACATTTAGCTACAAACTATGGTTAAAAAACTGGTGTGAATTTTTGAGCGTCACTTTTTTGCACATTTACAACAATATTTGTCGACTTAGATATATTTTAAATGTTTAAATCCAAATGTTAAATGTTACTTCTAAATCTTAAATGTTAAATCTAAATGCTAAATATAAAGGGGGGGGGGGGGGGGGGGGGGGGGGGGGTTAGAGAGATGAGTCAAACATGAAGATAATATCAGATGTGATATTTGGCCCAGTGGGAAAATGTGAGCAGACGTGGGTTATGGTCAGCAGAAGCCTGAGCGCCAGTGGAAGCATTCAGCCGAGTTTGTTTATCCAGGCCGCTCTGTTGTCATTTCCAATGTCACTGGGTTGCATGCTCCTCTGACCTCCTCTATGTGTTCTCATACCCCGCTGCACAAAAACAACATCGCAACAACAGTTGTGAAGATATTCTCAACAAAGACATAATCACAAAATAAGTAGTAGTAGTAGTAAAATGTGTATAGAATGAAAAAAAGTGTAAATAACGACCATCTTCTCAGGAACGTTTTGACCCAGCGGAGGAAACCAGTGAGTTGCGGCTCTATGAGTGGTTATGATTATATAACAGTGAATTTAAAAGCTGAAACAGACAAGTGGAATTTGTCTCGTGGCAGACGTGGACAGGAGATCTAACAGACGCCGCACTTTAAACTTGGCAACAAGTTGCTGGAGCAGTTTGTGTGTACCTGCCGTCCATTCTGCTGCGATCAGAAGAACTCCAACGTTAATCCTCAAATCGCACACAAAAACACTGACACACAAAAGCAGCGAGCACCCAGTCGTTAATCAGTGGTTGCATGCAGATGAAGAAGAAGGGCAGATTGCTGGAATGCAGTCGTCCCCGCTGCTCCTCCACATTAATAATACTATAAACCGTATCTTAGTCCAGCTACAATCTGAGTCATATCACACACACTGGCATTAATCAAATAGAAAAATAGGTTGTGCAACGCCAAGTTGTACACGGGTTTCTTCAGGACAGGGGGTTTTGTTTTGGTTCCTCTTGCTCCTGATGTCGTGTATTGTTTTCATTTATCTGAAATCACAATCAGCAGCCTGGTGACATCACTCGGAGTGTGGCTCTGCTCTCTGCGCCGCTGTGTGTGGTCAGATCAGTCGCATTCTGTTGCCACGCACGACTCAAACAACGCTCGTGCTGTGCCACGAACCATCATAACTGATTCTTGCGTTCTTCAAAATGAACGCTTAGCTTTGCCTACCACCAATTTATCATGTCGGCTAACAAATAGTACAAGAGCCAAAGAGTTTTTATCCAAAGCAGGTAAAAAATGTAAAAAAAAAAATAAAAATCCTCGTGGATGTTATTCCCATAAAGCTGCTCACCACAGCCAGTTTAAAAAAAACACATCAAAATCAATGCAGTGCCACATTATCCATGTAATATTAAACCTGCTAATTGCCTGATTGCATTGGCCTGACTTTGTCTGCACACCACCAGTCCAACGCACTCCGGTCTGCTTTCCCTCACGTCCATTAAAATGCAGCTGCATGTCAGACAACTATGATTATTTTATGATTGCAGGATGACTCCATTTTTTTTTTCTTTTTACACGCTGGAAGCTTTCGATTATCAAACCAGAGGCTGGATGGACCAAGGCCATTGTCAACTGTGTTTTCAGACAGTTTCACTCCTCAGCCTATAAACAGCTGCCATTTGTTTCCCTGCTGTGACGACTAAAACAGGAGGAGAGCGGCGATTAAAAAGGTGTCATTCCCGCAACATGGGAATTGAGAGTTGCTGAAGGTGATGACCTCCCTTCCGCATGGGACCGCTCATCTGCTTCCCGGCTGAGGTGTGTAAAGGACTGGGAATCTGTGCATCCTGATTTATAGGACATAAACATAAAAGGGTGAAAAGACTTTATGAGCTGGTCTGCTAACATCATCAGATAGGTCACCGCAGTGTCTCCGACAGAGAAATGACATGCTGTGGTTGCGCGTGCCCTTGGTACACTCCTCCGCCACAGCCCTGATTTAGAGTATAATAACAAGCGCTAGAAAATCATCTTTTGTCTGACCTCAGACGTTCAGCGACATGAAAGTACAAGCATCCGCCATACAACTGGTTTCCAGACTCCCACATGCTCCCTGCTTCTCCTTGAATCAACACAGACAGCAGTTTTTGTTTTTTTTTAAGACGGATTCACTTTGCTGAATCGGCTCTGCTGATAAGGCTGTTTTTCTCCCAAGTGTGACCCCACAGGTTCCTCCCCATTGCTGAAAGCACATTGGAATTCATCTTGTATTATTTGATTCTATCCTCAATCACATAAAGGTATAACAACGGTGAAGATAATATTTACATGCCAGGGCGTTTTGCATTTATTCAGCTCAGCTCAGCTTGCGAGCTTGTAAAGACACATCTGTGCAGCCTGCAGGTAACTACAGACTGGACAGTAACAATTTGGAGGGGGATTTTACAGCAGGTTAAGAAAAGCCAAACAGGTGTGGAACTGCACGTGCACAGAGAGTGAGGGGACGCTGGTGCAAGAATTAATTAACTGACACTATGACTCCTCATTTGAATTTGAGTTGGGAAAAAAAGCATTGCTATGCAAATTTCATCCCATTATCATTACATTGTTATCCAGACCGGTCATTTAACTTCAACACTGCAAAAACCTGCCCGTGTTTGTTTAAACAAACACAAACAACAGCTTAACAACAGATCCCAAACATGTTTTCCACGCTTAAAGGGATTGTGTATTGATTGGGTAAAGTTGTAGTTGTTTTTTCCGCTCCGTTCCAGATGTTAACGTATGCGTCAACATGCATGTCCCAGTTAAAAATAGGAACGACACTGTTCTCATAACAAACCCTCCAGTTAGGTCTGCAGGCTCAGCTGCACAACACTAATGTGAATCCAGACACTGACATTGTTATCACTGAGTGAAGAGAAGTGTTAACAACAATTCACGCGTGACCTTTTGACCTCGCGTCTGACCTTACTGGCCTGCAGGCACACTAACGGAAAGAAAGACGCATCAAACCCTGACAAGGAATGTTAACGTCGCTGCTCGGTTGCGTGTCTCTGTCTTACCTTGAGAATGTTTTTTGTGCAGATATGGAAGCGGGCGGACACAGCTTTGTTCCACAAGCCCCGGAAAACCAGCATTCTTGATAAATGCTATTTGAAATATGCTGCAGGTGCTGATGTGACCTTGCAAGTGAGTCATACTAACCATGTCTCAGTTTGTTGGCAGCAGCATCGAAAATCAACATCTGTTTTTTTTTTTTTTAATTTTAGCAGTTCTTAGCAGACTCGTCATCCACCTCTGACCCAGTTCATATTCAGCAACCAAGCCAGGTCTCAGGAAAGCTGAATACTGTGATACGATCCCACAGGGATCCAGCTGATCACGCTGCAGTCTGTCTGTGACCAGATTCAAACTCTGCCTGAATATGGTCTTACACACAACAAAGCTTTTTATTAAACTTTTTTTATTAAACTCTCTCCAAATAAGCAAAATGTCACCATGTTGCTCCATAGTTGCCCTAAATTACAAACAGACATGTGGTTTTTACTTAATCATAGTGGCATCTAGCAATGTAGACCTTTTTTTTATTATTTGCCACATCACTGAGTCATTCTTCTCCTCTTCCATAATTTAAAACACTGTTGGTGTATTTCTGTCTCCTCTAGGGGTCTACTAGTCAAAACAATAATAAAAGATGGGGTCTGTCAAGTAGTTGTAGTCACCAGTGTAGTTTTCCCAGCTAATTAGCTTTTACTGGGAAGTGAACTTTCCACCGCATTTCCCAAACAAATTGTGCGCGCGGTTAAATTTAGTAACACTGCATGAAAATAAAGCTTGTCACAGCAAACATGTCTTTATTTGGCGATTTGTTTCTTAAACTCTATATTTCGTCAAATGATTTCAGTCATTATGTGTCTCGATTATGAGGTGATTAAAAATGACCAGGATTGAACAAGGTTTTTTTTTTTTTTTTTAAAAGTGACTTAAAACTAGCTGAAAAGATCATTTTCCACTGCCCCCACACTTAAATCGGCAATGACAATAATGGATTTTGTTAGTTTTTTTAAAAAAAAGTGACGGAAAGCAATTTGTGCAATTAAAGTACACAACAAAACGTATGGGATGATTCATTTAGAGGGAAAAGTTGCATATGATTTCTCAGAATGACACTTAAAGTAAAAAAAAAGTTTTAACAGCAGCTGTGAGGGCAAACGTGTGCACGTATGTGCTCGTGTATCATTTCCTTTTACCGACTGTCCAGCAGCTGTTTGGTATTTTGGGGACAGTGAGTTAGCCATCATGGAAGAGGGAAACTCCCAGTGGGAACGCTGTGGATATTGCTTATCTGGAAGTCGTCCGATTTCAAGTGCTGATCCCGCTGCTCGTCCTGTAGCCTGCTTTAAATAGACCTCCTAGACCACAAACCTGTTTTATTGTGCACTTCAGTCACACGCACATACTGTACTTCAATATGTAGGTCAAACATGTTGGGTCTGTGTGCGCACATTTGTTTTCTAGATTTATCCTTTAAACTCAAACTGAAACTTAGATGCAACCCGGAAAATAAACTCTGTGTCAAGACTTCACTTTCCCTACTCTAATATCATCGCTCTAACGTCGCTCTTTCTTCCCCACTGCCCAATGAAACCACAACCACTTCCCAGTGGACTTAAGTTAAACACACAATCAGCAGTGTGTGTCAGGAGAACGGCACATCCCAGGATTCATGTAGGTGGGGGATCCTGAACAGGAAGCCCTGCATAGATCAAACAAGCCTGAGTGGGGACGCCAGAAACCTGCAGACGTAGATGTAAACACAGGCGCACGGACACGTTTTTGCATGTGTCGGTGTGCGTGCTCATCTGTGTGCAGATCTCATTAGTGTTAAGTTTTGCATGTAAACACTTGTGCGTTTTTTTTTTTAAAGAAGGGCATTTGGGGTGATTCAATAGAAAACATCCATCATCAGCTGATTAGCTGTGATTACGAAACAAGCCTTGGTGAGCGTGAGTCAGCTGACAACAACATAAGATGGTAAATCTTCTGGAGCTCACTGACTCATGGGAGTTTAACACAGCCGAGCTCGGCTCAGCCCCCAGACGCATACAACAGCATTACAAACTGAGTGCATTGTTTTGCTCCGTGGTTACTGTGCAGAGGAATCAGCCAGGGGGCAGGGGTTCGGTTAGGTGTCTTGGAGACAGTGTATATGGCGCACATACACACACAACCGCAGTCGGTGTGATCATCTCAAACATGACTCATGTCTTCCTGCCACAGCTCGAGTGGCCACCATGGGTAAACAACAAGAGTCAATCGTGGTCACTGAGCGAACACTCCCCACAACAACGGCACAAATGGGACGCGAGTGCCAAGAATCAACGCTCCGATTAGGAATCTAACCACCTCAGATCACCTGAAGGGAAGTGTGGCAACGTCCAGCTGTGGCTCCTTTTGTTTTGTTTCTGTTTCTGCAAGAGTTGATAACAAGGCTAATTTATCACAAGCAAAGCACGATTGGAATCAGTGGAACGGCGTATTTCATTTCACTTTCCCAGTGTCCATTACAGTTTTATTAGAGTACACAAAGAGGACAAGCCCTCGCTCACGCTGTATTACATAATAAAAGTTGTACAAGACAAAAACAAACTTGTCAGTGTCGTTTTTCTTTCCTTTCGTTTTATTTTTTTCTCCTTTGCCTGCCTCAGTGGTTTTGACATCACAGCCTCTCTCTTTTACAAGCCTCTCTCGTGCTCTTTTCAAGGACAGAAGGCAGGGAGGGATGGAGAGAGAGAGAGAGAGAGAGAGAGAGAGAGAGAGAGACTACACACACATCATCTTACTGTTTGGTCTCATTTTTTTTTTCAATCCTAAATCTGACAAGCAGAAGAGGCAACAAAATCCAAAACAACACAATATGCCCAGGTACAAACCAGGGATACCGACCCACAAAGACCACAAGAGAGCAGACAAACTGGCAAAGGACAAAGGGAAAGGTGGGGATTGTACACAGAGTTGAGGGATAAGACACAGGTGGCGCACATGAGAGTCTGACATTGTGCAGAGCGAGGTCATGTTCCCTCCGAGGAGAGCAGCCGGGTTCCACCAAACAGATTCTGGCCCCAAATAGCCTGACCTCCACACCATGTGTCCAGTGGCCTTTCAATTGAACCGTCGGTTAGGACAGTGTCACAGTGGAAGCTGGAGGGAAACATCCAGCAACTGCTATACGTGAACCTACTATCAATACACTGATCTGAGTTCAGATATCAACAGTCTGATCGTTTTTAACACACAATTTTGTCAATACACTGTGTAATTCTGCCACGTTGTAATCCGGGTGTTGTTTTCCTTATTTCCTATAGGGGACAAACAGACTCCTGCTGATAACCCCATTGGAGACATTCTCCTGAAAGGAAGCATTTTCTCATGGCCCACAAGATCACGTCCATCCTTGGCTGCGCTATAGAAGCGTCTCATTTGGCACCACAGTGACTGTGGTTGGTCGAAAAGAATGGGCCCCCTGCCCACGGAGCACAGTATGATCTCATTACCAAGTGGATGAGGGAAGTGGTGCAGTAGGGGTAGAAATAATTGCCTAGGAGCCATTCCACTTTATGACAGGCAGGGAGTACAGCACAGTCTTCTACCAGGCTTCTCATAAGTCCAGAATGACGAAGTCTGACTATGGAGCCGCGCAGTTACCAAAACAACAGAATCTAATCATGGTGTCACATTCATCCCATTTCTTTGGCAACACAGTGGACGCAAAGTAAACACAAGAACATTTTCCCCCCCCAACGGTTAATTGGGTTCAATCGATCATGGCGCGGCCTGCTCGACGCAGTGGATAGAAACTGGGCCGCCTGCCCCACAGGTAAGACAGATGCCTGCAGGCCGCTTCTGAGCAACGCTGGGAAAAACAGTTGCCAGAGGAGTAAAGTGCCATGACGATGTGCAGTTTAGTAACTTAATAGCGCTGGGCGGCGTCAAACTGGACGCCAAACACAGAGCGTTCCCATTTATGTGCTGCACTGTAAAAGAACAGTTACACGCTTATAAACACATCTGGTTTAACAGACCTCGTTGTGGGTTAATTACTCTCCCTGCACAGTCGCTGCTTTTAATGCACAATTATCTGTTCGTTAGGAGCAGCAGCGCCATGTCTGTGCTTCATCTCACCAGTCATCTTGCTTTATCGCCCACACCAGAGAAGAAAAGAGGCAAGATAAACACTGAGGTAATGGCGTGACATTACGTGACACGGGAGTAAAGAGGTAATGAGGCCAAATTAGCCCGAGCCTTGAGAATTACACTTTTCTTGCCCATCTGATTCCAGGTACATCAAAGCATTCTCAGTGTCTTAAATGCATATTTAATAAGAAAGCCAGAGACATTTAACATCGGTCTGACTCGCATGGACCAGCTATTCTGCTTTTAAGTCACATTCCAGATTGTGCCTGTCTGGCTTTGATTTACCTAAACCCCTATAGTCGAGTCAGATCAAGTACGTTTACACGTTACTTTGTATGAAACGCTAAATCTGTCCCCTGAGTCTACACCCATTGAAGTTATGCAATGAAGCCCTGGCCTGGAAATTACAAAGACTTAGATTTCAAATGCTGTTAATCCCACAGCAAGGCGTCCAACTGCAGGGGTCTACATTAAAGTGAGGGTTATTATAGTTCCCTATAGATATGATGGGTTTAATACAGCGCACGTATCTGAGGAACATGCACAAGCCTGTGTGACCTGAAGATCTCCACACCCAGAAAACATCTACCATGCAGAATGATCTCTTCCATCTGCATCTCAAAGCCATCAGTCTTTTATTCAGTGACTCAGATCACAGATTTATTTTCCAGAGAATTACTTATTTGTAATCCTTTAATCAAAACCTCACTATAAAAACAAAAATAAATATTTAAATGCTTGAATTCATTACTTAATTATTGCAATGTTGTTCAACTAAACATGTGTTTTTCCTTGGGGGGGAAAAAAACACTGTTGACACTT
Source organism: Trinectes maculatus (assembly GCA_016785345.1). Classification (NCBI taxonomy): domain Eukaryota; kingdom Metazoa; phylum Chordata; class Actinopteri; order Pleuronectiformes; family Achiridae; genus Trinectes; species Trinectes maculatus. Next base: position 106,408 of record JAFBJQ010001356.1, read on the forward strand.
TGTTTAAACAAGATAACCGTCTCTATCAATATTTTGAGATTTGCCTCGGAATAGTCTCATGTCATCATCCAAACAGCTCTCGAGATCATCAATCCTTTCCTGCCCATTTATAGGAAGTGTGGGGACTCCAGCTGTGAGGTTTAAATTGGGATCTTTGAGCTAGGCTACAAAACCCTCAAACTTTAATTGTTGAAAAGGAGGAACAACTGGACCTGGTCTCAGTAACTGCTGACAAAGCTCACTGCTCAGAGGACAAATCACACTGGGAGAAAAACAGATGTCATTCTTATGATGGAAACCTCACAAACTGCTGTAGAATGTATTGTTGCTGTGTTATTGTGTTATTGTTCTGTCATTTTAAGTTCTGTGTATATGGGTCATGGCCTGGTGTCAATCAAAGGGCAAACAATACTTGCACATCTAAAAAAAAATAACATTCAACAACTAATTTTATTATGAAGTGTTAACAACTAATTAATGGCAACACTAGTTGCCAGGTAACATCTGTGATTTGAATAGGGTAGATTATAATTAATTGTTCTTTTAACATTTCAAGAAACAATAGATTTCTGTCATCTACATACAAGAAAAACCTGTGATACACTGTGATCACATTTTACAGTAAACAACAACAGTTTTACAACACTGCTCGGTGTTAACTGTGGATGGAAAGTAAATTCTTCGCAGTGCAGAGGGACATGGAAGAAAACGCAGAGGGAAAGTGTGGTATGCAAAAGGAAGGAGGAAACTTTCCATCTGCTCTTGGTTCCAGAGGGGAGTCATGGGGTTTCTGACACCAGAGACAGTGTCCTACAGACCTGTCTCTGCTTTTGTTTAGCAGACATTTGCATTTCCTTCCAGCCATTCCTGTTTACCATAAGTGACCCTTGTTGTGCCACTGCAGCTGAAAAATAGCCATGCGGCCGATGAACCAGACAACTGTCCCACGCAGAGCGTTTGTTTTCTTGTATCATGGCAACCAAGGTCTCTGTTTTGGTTTTGGACTCTTTTTTTTTTTTTTTAATTCCCCAATCCGTCACTGTACAAAGTGGAGCAACAAGGCTGCGCCACTGTGGTGGAAATCATTTGGTCAGAGAGATGGAGGCGAGCTGGGAGAAGTGGAAGAGCTGGGTGAGGTGATGTCAGTTTAAGAGACCCAAACTGGAACCGCTAAGCTACTTTCAAATCCCAAACAGACACACAAAGCGCGTTAAAAGAACCACTACTGTTTTACAGCACCTAACCTTCATCACAGTTTGCTTCTGGAGAACAGCTTCTCCACTTTGATCCCAATGACTTTTCCTTTTCTGGCACTTACCAGGTTCCCGACAGGAGCCAATGATGACATCGTGTCTTTGGTGAAATTAGGTAGCACTTTGCATGAGGAATGGAACAGTTGACAGGATGAATTCACAGTTTTATAAAAACAGAGCCACATGCACATGGAGCTCCACCCTCTCCATAGCTGATCTGTTGTCCGTATTTATAGTAACATTTATTGTGGATTTTGTTTGTTGCTCTGCAGGCATCATAATAACACTGGCATGGAAAATAATCCAGACCATGCATCGTGTCTCTGTGCAATTAAATGAAATATGCTAGCGGGGCGGGAAGTGTCTGATGTTAAGCGTATGTGTACTATTTATTATAACTTGCATGTGTATGAGTACAATGTTGATATTACTTTAAAATAGCATTGTTTATATGTAAGTAAGGTGTCAACCGCAATATTTTCATCATACCTTTAGCTGTGAGTAGTTTAAAAATGCTAATGTAAATCTTGCATGTGAAGTTCAAGCATTAGTTCTACAAAGGAGAGATGTGTGCACAGCAGCCTCTTGTGGTGAGAAGGCATCATTGATCCCTGCAGGCTAATCCACCAGTGCTCTTCATTTATTTTCTTCTAACTTGTTCTCAAAACCGCCCGAAAGAAAATGATTCTTGTTTACAAAAATGAAAAATTATGCATCTGAATCAGAGATCAAATCATCTGGCTCAGTTTCAGGGACGTTACATCAGTAAATGAATACGCAATGCACAGTCAGGCTCTTCGTGTAGGTTGCTCGATCATAAAGTGTGCATATTATTTTAGGGTTAGGGTTAGGGTTAGGGTTAGGGCTAGGGTTAGGTTAAGGATGGTTCACATATGCTTTTGCAAGACTATACAAAACTTACATACAAAAAATCGTATCTCAGATCAAAACATGTTATTCCCCAATACTGAAAGACATTTATGAGAATTAGCAACATTATGTCAAGCTACTGCTAAATCCTCCTGATGACTGAGCATGTTCCTGTCTTTAATAGATGTATTACAGGTCTCTTTCATCCTTCATTGCTCATACTGATATGTTGGCATATGGCAAATTAGCCAAGACGTCAGAGCTGAAGATATCAGCAACCAAGCTGTTGAGATCAACACACAACTGGTGTGGACTTTAAGATGTATGCGTTGAGTGGATGGGAGGGCTCGAAGAAAGAAGCCTGTTGTTGCTGTTGTTGTTTATCCTCGGTTGTTCCCCTTCAATTCCTCTAGAGGGAGACAGAGCCTACAAATCCATGAAATGTTTTTCAGTGAGGAGACATGAGCTGAATCTGGAGTAGCTGGTGAGGATTTCTGAACGGTCTTAATGTGGAGGAGAAGATCAATGAGGAGTAAAGAAGAAGAAGAATAAAAACAGCTCTGTGGAGCATCACTTTTCCGCTACCACCTGTTATGGGACATATTGATTTGTCGAGACGTCCACACCGAGGGTCTCAGCGGGACAGGAACGTGAGCGGCGGGCGCTGGACCTGAACAGGGCACCATGAGTTTAATCCCTCTGGTGGCTTTTTATTATTTATATTCCTAATGCTGCGTAAGGGATGGCTGTTTGATCAACCCCCCCCCCCCCCCAACCCTCCCCCTATCAGCAACCAGCCTCTGCCACGACCCAGTACTTCAATTATTCAACTGGGCCTGCTTTGTTGTTAATAGCAGTGATCATTCTTGCTTAAACAGCATCATTTATGTACTGACAGCCAACAGTGCTACAAACCTGTCCCAGGGGACGCAGATCTATCAGTATCAGTGGTGGGTTTACTTATCTAACGCACTGTGGGTTCCAGGCACCGGTGAAACATGGAAAAGTAAAATACCCTGAACATGAAGGGCCTGCATGAAAAAGGCTTTATCTGCAAGGCCACAGCCATAAAAATGATCAGGCCTTAACTCTGTGGCTGATATCAGATGATCATAGCACTGAGTCTCTGCTCTGTGGAGTGTTCCCTCCAATTTTAGATTGTCGTGCGGCATGAATAACACACACACACACACAGGGTGTTGGTATTTATGCAGCTGAGGGAACTCAACAAAAGGTTCAACTATTATTTTGTGATTTATAGTCGCTGGGCTTCTACCATGCAAACCTTTAGCGTTTCTGTGGATCGCATTGCTCAGCATAAGTCAAACAGTTTACGCTGCTTGCTCATTTGGAGCCAGACACTGAGCGAGTGCTGCGTAAGGTTTTCCATGGTTTTGTTTTTACTTGTTGCCTAGACGTCTTTTCCGTGTGGTGCGTTTGTTTACCCTTCCCCCACCAGGGTCCTGTCAACACAACCGGCCCCATGGGTAGAGAAAGGTCAACGTGCCGAAGGGGTCACGTTTGCGTCCAGCATTCTGTCCCGATCTTTCCCTCAGCCCTGCAACGCCATCATTACTGCAGCTGCAGAGCTGTAAATATGACGCAAAGAAACCTTGAGAGAAAGTGTTTGTTTTTCTGTTACCATCTTACACAAGATGTAATCATCTGTTTAAAATGTATTGGTGTGATTTGTAAGTAATAAATGCTACGTGAGCTGTCAAACGCTGAGCTGCGAAGCAAAGTGCCCTCAAATCAGTTCAATATAAAGATGTTCATGCAAATATGCACATCTCTATATTATCGTATGGAAACATGTGTATTGAGAACACGTGCCATAAGAATGTTGCCGTTAGTATGCAAGTGCCATATGCTGAAAAGTCGAAATGTTTCTCGTTAGTGGTCGCTTCATCTGGTTTGAAATCTGGAGAGGGTGGGGAGGAGCTGGGAGAGGAGATGAATGTGAACCGCAGCGTTCCTCTTCCTCCTCCTCCTCTTCTTCCTCCTCCTCCTCCTCACATGGAGAGGAGTCATTCCAATGTGGTAACCCCAAGCTGCTAAATGTTTCACCGAAACATCAGAAGGACATTCGAGCTCCATCCCTAAACTTGACCAACCACACACACACACACACACACACACACACACACAAACACACAGCGACATTTCATCTGCAAAACGCACACTAAGCCTTTGAATGACACGACTCTCATAATAATGCTCAGGTGTCCCTTTAGCCAATTTGACGGCGAGCGTCGCCACAGAGCACTGAGCACACTCCAGTCAATAAGCCTGTTAACGGATGTGAAGGGAAACAGAATTCAGTTCTTGACTTATTTAATGGGGGATTCGGTGTCGCAGGTCAGGGGGTGTAATCCGGGAGATTGGACCATCGAGTGGCGTGATGGTCCATCTCTTTCCTCCCCCTCCCGCTTTAACTCTAGTAGGAGTGTTTTCAGAACCACTACTTAACTGCTGCTTCATGGAAAGCAGATGGAAAGCAGATGGAAACCAGCGGTACAGTGCATCACATAACCACGTCTCCTGCTTCTCCTCCATGAGAGAGTGATACTGCACACTTTAACAATTGCCCACTTCTTAGCAAATAGAAATTGACAAAGGCAGTGACTGGTGGACAGAGGCAGCTGTGTGGTGGCTCCGTGCCATGATCAGGTCCCAGTAGAGCAGCAGGTCCCTGGCTGGAGCAACAGCTTTGGTTCGATTCGGCCCAGGCCTCCTGTTTCTCCTCATTGCCTCGGTTTCTGTCGAGATAAAGCGAGTGAGGAGGCTGCGGCGGCCTTAAAAGAAAGACTGCATCAACCAGTAAATAATATGTTTGAGGAGTAAACTGTGCAACCTCTCATTCGATGCCAGCAACATCTGCCTGCTAATAGACGCCGCCAGGAAAGTGGTGTGTAGACTATAAAAGTCCATTTCATCCAATTTAAACACTAAACCAAATCTGAGGTAGTGCTCGGATGAGAGCTGACAAGATGCCCTCTCCGCCAACAGCAGGGATGTTTTATCTGCCTCTGGAGTTGTTACTGTAAATGGTGCATCCAACCACACTGCATGTTTACAGCCATCTAGAGTTCAGTGTTGTGTACAGTGATGCACAGTTTGCTCGAGCAGACATCAAATTCCCATTTCTTGCATTCAAGGCAGGTCGCGACAGCTAAATGCATTTGCATTGACATCCTCACCACTAGAATACTAAATGAAACCACATCTTCCTTATGAGAAGCTCCCACTCGCTTTGGTCTTAATGATAAAAAAAAACATACAAGCACACGCGTGCAGAAGAAGACACATTCCGATAGCTTCGTCCATCGCACACAAACCCAAGAGATGATGAATTTATCCCAACAGCTCCGCGCAGGAGTCCCTCGCCGTGAGTAATTGTCAGACCCTGTGAAATAATTGCAGCTTTCAACACTAATGGAAACCCTGCACATTCATTATTCAGTCCAGGAGACAGAGTGCAGCAAAGCGCCAAGGGACCCATGAGTTATTGCTCAGTGTGACCTAACCTTAAGAATACAGTGGATGTGTGTGACAGAGGCCCAACGCACTCTCTCCTCCTCCTCTGTCCCAGCCCCTGAATGTCTCCTCTGCGTCCCCGTGTCCATCTGCACAGGCAGACAGGCACCACACAGAGAACCCGAGATTGTATCACAGCTGCGGTGTGGTCAGACGGCCAGTAATGGGGTGTAGTGTGTCGCTGCGGACAGAATGACAGACGGCGCGGGCTCTCTTGTGTCACTGTAGCGTTTGACCATGGGCAGCCATGAGTGGTGGGGGAAAAGCTTTCCCCGTGTTACAGCCCTCCTGGGACTGCTGCGGGATTTACGAGGAAAGCAGAGGGGAGGAATGCGGCAGGAGGGGGTGGTGTTGGGAGGTGGTGGTGGTGGGATGTGGAGGGGGGGGGGCTCCCAAAGGCTATCTGACCTACAGATAACACATGGCAAGAAACAGATAGGTTTGATATGTGAACATGCCCACACTTGTGCTGGGAGAATGGGACACCATTGGATTTGCCATCACGGTTCCTCAGCAGCAGCAGCAGCACCACCACAAAGCAACACACGTCTGAGAGAATTCCAGCAATGCACTTAATGCCGTCTTCATTCCCCATGTCTAGACCCTGTAAGTCTGAGGTCTTTCACTTTAAAGTGAAAGTGAAGCCCACTGCGCCAAGGTGAAGCAGCCAGGGCGAGACGATGGAGAAAACACAGGGAGATAACTCCACATGTGGACGTAATCTTCAGGTTTATCCGAGACGCTGGGACAAAAAATACAAACCATGGAATTTGCTGCGTTTCTGAAGCGTTCGCTTTGTAAAGTCTACAAATACAGCAAAACAATGCTCAGCCGTGCACCACTGTAGCCTCCACAGGCAAACAGTTTCTTGAGATTCTGAACGCTCCTCTGTTCCATCTGCACCACCACAGCTGTCAATCCACATTGCAGAGTCAAACACCAGGATTGGAATTCAACAAATTATTCTGCTGGAGGCGAAAACACAAGATGATCCAACTTGGCAGAGCAGTTTCGCCTCAGTCATTTCACCTGCCTGCTGCATCGTCATGAGAAGTTCTCTCTTGTCTATTTCTACATGTAATCAGATTAACTGGCTTTGCGTAGGTGTTGTTCTAAGTGATGTGGATATCAGCATGGAGTCTATAGTCATAGTGTATCCTTGTCTGTGTCTTCTCAGCCCAATTAATTTGATTAGGATGCTAAGGTTCAAGATACAGCGTGACAACATTGTGTGGAATGGTAATGCGTGCTAATGAGGGAGGGTTTTTTTTAATGAGGGAGATGTGTATAAAGGCATTAGTGTTGCCAAGCGTGTTACGCTTGGTTTTAACAAAAGCCTGAGAATAGGATGAAATAAGTGGGTGTTGACTTTATTTGGCTACAGGTGTTATTAGCAAAACGAACATCAGCAACAATGTTTGGCCTCTATTACGACACGGGTCAATTGCTCAAAGTATGGAACAGTGGGAAATGGATTATATCAATTATTTTACGACTGAGCAAATACTGTGTGGGTCTAGGGTTAAATTCAATTAATTAAAATAAATACAACTTTTTGTATTTATTTTAATTAACTTTTTTGTATTTATTACAATCAATGAAGTAAACTCCATTGATTGTTATAAAGGTGTACTTGTGGTTACTTTGTTGTACTTCAAAATGTTAATCCAGCCTTGAAATACTAATACAAACAGCTGGAGCAGTTCAAAACTCCTTTACCATGTTTTGATGCAACTTTCTTCATTGGCTGTGTTTACCTTCTGGTCATCAGCAGTGGAACACATGACCGGATGGACATGTCATGTTCCTCCTCCTCCCCATCCCCATCCCCATCCCTGCCTGTCTCACTCCCAGCACCGATAATCCGCCTGCTACCAAAAAAACCAAACAAAAAAAACCCCAACATAATTAAATGGTGACCGTGTTTCCAACGTGTTTCTGCCCTGAAATAATGTCTCTGCTAATACCAACGCAATCCTCTGACATCACACACACACACACACGCACACACACACACACACACACACACACACACACACACACAGCGCGGTGCGGTGCACTTGCTGCGCTCTGGTCTGAACCCTCCTCCCTTAGATCCGCCCACCATCTCGGGACTGGAGTCACGTGTCTCACCGCGGAGCGTCTCTCCGCACACCGACTCCGCCGCAAATCAAACTCAGTGGACGGAGCAGGGATGAGGACCGCGGACGGACGGACGCAGAGCCGCGGCAGTGCCAGCGAGCGGGCTGCGGTGATGGACACGCGCCGGTAGAGGAGCCCTGACCTCCGGTTATGACGCGACGTCTGCACGGGACGGGAGATGAGATCCAAACTGCGCCGGGGAGCGTTTCTGTCTTGTGATCTGAGTGCGCCTGTGAGCCGCGGGGCTGCGGGCTGTTCGGGACGGGGCGGCGGGGGCGCGCTCCGGTTCAGCTGTGGATAAAAGAAAACATCGGTTCCGCCTGTGTTTGCTGTAAAGCTGCCTGATCCCCGCGGGTCTTCACCATGAGAGCTGCTTCGGCAAACTTGTTCGCCCTGCTCCTCCTGTGCGCCCTCACCACTGTCTTCTACGTGTGGAGCCCGCTGGAGAGCCGATTGGAGCGGCGCGAGCGCAGGCTCTCGGCCCCGGGCGCGAGGTCTTTCCACCCGGGTCTCCCGGCGGACCTCTCCGCCAAAACTTTCCGGGCTCTGCTCGCGGTCCCAGCGGCACAAAGACCACACTTGGGGGGCAGCCTCGAGGCTCCCAACTTCACCGATCACACTGTCTCAGCAGGAAGTCGGGATTACCATGAGAATGGGGATAACAAGAGGTCAGCGCGGCGGGGGGGCCCGGTCAAGTCGGGGTCCCCCGTGGAGGATGGGATATTTTGGGGCGAATGGCTGGAGGACCTGCGCCCTGTGGGCTTCCCGGAGGAATATGCTCGGGGCTGGCGAGAGAGAGCCAGGACACAGCGGGTGGTGAAGCTGGAGCAGGGATGCGGGAGGAGATCCAATCAGCTCGCCACGTTCGCGGATGGCACGCGAGCCTGTGTGCGCTACGGCATCAACGCGGACCAGGTGCAGGGGGAGACGCTGACGTATTACCTCGCCAGTTTGCTTGGCATCACAAACCTGCCTCCGCTGGTGCTGTCCCGGCTGGACGCGGACCGTGAGCAGTGGGAGGCTGTGCGGACGCGGATAGACGGCCTGCAGTGGAGCGCCGGGGCCGTGGTGTCGCTCACAGAGTGGGTTTCCAACCTGACCGGAGTGGTGACCCCTGCGCCGCTGCGTCCGGGCAGCACCGGGCTGCGCCCCGCGCTCGCGCAGCTGCGGAACCGGACGACGGCAGAGCTGCTGGAGCTGATGCAGTGGAGCGACCTGATCGTGCTCGACTACCTGACCGCGAACTTCGACCGGCTGGTCAGCAACCTGTTCAGCCTGCAGTGGGACGCGCGCGTCATGGAGAGGGACACCAGCAACCTGCTGAAGGCGCCGCGCGGCGACCTCGTCTTCATCGACAACGAGGCCGGCCTCGTGCACGGGTTCCGCGTCTTGGACATGTGGGAGCGGTACCACCACGCGGCGCTGAGCTCCGTGTGCGTGTTCCGGAAGAGGACCACGCAGCGCGTGGCGGAGCTGCACAGGCGCGGGGACTCCAGGCAGCGGCTGCTGGAGGTGTACAGATCCAGCGAGCCTCTGGCCGCGGAACTGGGCTTTCTCTCGGACGAGCACGCCGGTGTTCTCCAGGAGCGGATCGACAGACTATACAAACACATCGTGCACTGCAGAGACACACACAGCCAGCAGTGATCATCCAGGACGCAGTGGTCCACAGTGGAGACTGGCACACCTACAATGATGCGTTACACAAACTGTCTCCAACGTCCAGCTGAACTACCTCCTGTGAACAGACCGTGTTGTCTACTTTATGACTCAGTCACTTTGACACGTTTATAGACTCTGCACACATTTTCACTCTTAACCCAACAGAGAGCAACGATTAGGGCCATTTTATACAGTCTATATAGTCAATACAAAGAGTGTTCTATATTTGTGACTGGCATCATGATGCAGCCCCCTGTGTGTGTGTGTGTGTGTGTGTGAGTGTGTGTGTGTGAGTGTGTGTTTGTGTTCAGTATAGTGCTAATGAGAAACTCCCTTAAAGCCTTAACATCTTGAATACAGTATTCCCGCTGACCCCCGGTTCGCTTTTTCTATCCAATGTTTTGCACAGTCACTTGTTATAGCAGCACCTGGACTTTTGTGTAATTGTGTTTGGTCTTGCGTCATCAGCCATATGCATCACAGGTGTGTGTGTCCACTGTACATGTTGTAAATATGATCTGCCCAACTGTTTTGGGTATTTGATGCGCCACTAATTTAATGTAACATTCCAAAGTCGAAGCTTTTGTCGTTTTGTTCCTTGCGAAATACACTGTAATTGAATTGAACTGGTGTCGGCTGTCTGTGTTGTGTACGCAGTCTGTGTCACATGAGCTGTTTTCTACCATGAGCTCGAGGAAAAAATTGGGCCTGACTTTTTTACCCTGGGTTTGCTGTGTGCATGTGAAGAACGCTGTGGGAGTTTTGTTCGTGTTGGATGTGCTCACAACAGAAAGAGCGGGCGATGCCTGGGTCAAGCACGAGGCACGACATGACTTTTCAATTACGCTGCGGAAAAGCCCAGTTTTAACGATAACACCACATGTTTACCTTGGACTGTGATCGTACAATGTGATTTGGTCGTAAACATCTGTCTTTTGCATCCAGCTTCAGAATTCCTGCGTTGGCCCGCGTCACGAAAAGCTCTCAGATCCAGTCGTCCTTACAAGTAACCATCTGTGTCAGTGCCTTTTTACATTCACGTCACCTTCTTGACATCATTTAATATTTGTGCTATTCCAGTCCAGCATGTGTTGGCAATATAATCACCATATCCACTTGCTCCCTGGGAATGTTCCATTTTCCTGTATTCGTATTTGGCCATTTAGCAGAAACACCCAGGTGGACATTTGAAGACATTTGCCTTCTCATACACAGTTTCAATAAACTGTCTGGACTTTATTACAGCGTTCGTTTGGAGAGCCGGGGTTTTCTCAGAGCCTCTGCACTTGTCCATTACAGTGCTCTCATTGTGCTGTGGAACGTTCTTGTGCTGGCGCGCTGTTCCCCAGGAGCCATTCTGTCAGCCACAGACACACCACCACAGGAATCTCTAATCCCCATTTATAATCTCGCCCGGAATCATGAACTGGATGAGACAACTGACATAATTTGACATCCTCTGAAAAAAGGGTTTTATACAACCGGCTTCCTTTACAGACACGCTAGTATTATGAAGCATCAACCTACCTGCTTAATGGTTCGATCTGTTCAAATGAAAAGTAAGAACATTTAGTGGGTGCCTGTGTCGCTGAGAGGCCAAACCAACAATTCATGTGAGCTGTGCACACATTTTACCGGTTTTGAATGAATTGAACTTAAATTGTGAAAGAAAAATTGTGAGTACATCGTCTGAAGGTCAGCTGCAGTGTGTTTTGTTTTTCACTCTTTCGCCTCACATCAGTCTTTTGACCCGTTTGGACGCACTCTTTCATTATTAGTTCCACCACAGCACCGAATCTGGGTCTGATTTCGGGTTGTAGCACATCACAGGAGAAAGTCAGTGATTAAACTTTTCAAGGCTTAATTCTTTCCAGCCTTCCACTGTCCCGCACCTCCTCTGGTTTCTTTTACGACTCTTTTTATATACGGCCAACTCTCCAGGGCGCCCCACTACTGGTTGTACAGCTCCAGGCAGCGGGATGAGAGGATGGAGGTATCTTGTTCAAACGCTGACGTGATTTGTTCTCGTGCTTCATTTAATGGATAGCAGCATGTACGTCAGTGAAATGGGCTTCTACCTGCAAGGTCACCATGGTCAGCTGGGATCTACAGAGCAGTTTGAGCAGGTCTAACCTTTTCCCAGAATAACCGCCGGCTAGAGTTATAATGTGGACCTGGGGATCGATATGTGCACTGACAGTTGTGTATGGGGAAAAGCAGGTCTATGTTAATGTGCTGGGTGTAGGGTTAGTATGAGAACATGTGTGTTACGGGGCTGAGCTTGCACAGCTGGACGTGGTGCTCCAGGCATGTCTGTTAATGCCAAACGCCGCGAGGAGATTTACGACAGGCTGCAGACACTGTGGATTAAACGCAACGCTAAACGTCCTCGTGCCTGAACCGGACTCACAACTGTTTCCCTACTTCGCACAATCTCCTTTCTTCTGGACGTCACCCACATCTCGTTCTCTCTGCCGCACATCTGTCTTCACCGATAATATGACCGTCAACTTCATTTGCTGCTTAAATGGAAAATGAGAGTTTGGAGACAACAGGCAACAGAGACACTTTAACAAGGGCCCGTGCCAGCTGCAATCACACTAATGGAGGATCATCAAAGAAGCTGTGGAATCACTCCTTTAACTGTTTGCATATGTTCGCCCCTTATTCTTGAAGGAGGCCTGGGTTCTTTCACATCAGTGCGCAAACTCACAAACCAAACCTTCATACCTCCATGGCACGGCCTTATGAATGCAATTTGTGGCATCAGTGCAGTAGGGTTTACGCATAATGTGGCGTTTAGTTTGCCTTCCTGCACGCCCTGTGTTCTGTGGTTCCTTCCAGATGTGCTTGTTGGATGTGTCCATAATATGAATCACAAGCTGAGACAGTCATACAGCCAGGGGCCTGCAGCAGGTCCCAGCACGGACCCCGGGTCCTCGAGCTGATCTTTGTATTTCTTTGTGCACATTGCAAACATTCCAGAGGAGCTGAGGGAGGCTCATCTCCATGGATACACAAACGCACACAGACACTTCTCAGGCAGGCAAGTGTAAGGAGTCCCAGCTGTGTACATACACGTTGTCATAGTTGCTCAACATGATTTTTGAAAGCTACAAAATCTTATTTAAAAAAATCTTATATATTTTCTTATACAAATTAAACAATGTTGTTCATGTTGCTGTTCAATCAACACATGCAAGAGTTTTTATTTAGATTAGTTTCGATGGCTGGCTTTGTATAAAGTATAAAAAAACTACCCCGGTTTATGAGCCAGTCTATGTATTGGCCAGGGTAACCCCAGGGTAAGTCCCTGTTGGTTGCCTGGCAACCTAATGGCGATGACAAGACTTCAGGAAGTAACAGTTCCTGACCAAGAAATTGAGCTTGTTACTACGACCCCTGCAACCCCCGCTCGGTGTTGATTAGAAAGCTTCAGAGACACATGTTGACGGACTCCCTCTGCCTGTTTCCAATCTTTGTGCTCAGGTCGGCTAACGGGTCACTGACAACCTCGACCCGACCGGTTGCCTAATTACACCGGATAAAAGACTGGGTTTGTCAGGCAGAAAAAAAGTAAACCTGGGTTGTTTCGCCAGACACCAGGTGACTGTCCTTTTCCCAGTGGGAAACACTGCCTTGTGTCTGTGGACGGACATAACTGGCATTCTTTCATGTAGGGGACTTCCTGCACATGACTGAATGATTTCATTGTGAAACACAGCACACACCAGGGGGAGAGTCACTTAGTCACAGCTGAGTGGATACGAGCCATGGAGGGTAAACCCGGGGCCACGGTAACAACTGGAGGGGCTTTGGCAGTGGTGACTATGGTTTGCCTGCCTCAAAGCCTGGCTTTGTCCGAACGGGGGTTGTACGCATAAGGTCAGGGCCTCTGGGCATTATTTCTTAAGATAAAGGTAGGAGGTAATGAGTAACAGAACAGGTCTGCACCAGCCTGAACCAAGGAGAGAAGAAAATGTGTTTGGTTGCAGGGCTCTTTCTTTTGTTTTTATCTCAGCATGCGTCCAGTGTCCAATCGACAACAACGTCCTAACCCTTCCTTTCTGTTTTCCATTAAGGTCTGTCAGTGACTATCCACATGTGTACATTTTGGATGTGTGTCTGCGTGTCATCACACACAAGTCCGTGCACCTGGAGGCGTCACAAGAGACAGTCAGCTGCGAAATGGAAGTCAGCTGTGATGGCAAGCGAGTGTTTGACGAATGGGAGTTGGTAAAAATGAGGTATAACGACTCTGCGTGTGAGAAACAGAGCAGATATCTCATTTTTAGAACAAGAGATTTCCTTAAAGTCAGACAGCCAGTGTTTTCAGCCAGTGCATTTGCATCCTCCAGTTGGTAAACCGTGCCCACGTGAACGGATTAATGCATCTGTCCAGCTGTTGTCCACTCCCTCAGGGCTGCCATGCTTGCAGATCATCCAAGCGATTACATTTGCTTTGTCTTTTCCCATCGCGCAAGTCTGCTACGTTACATGTGTGGAGCTGCCAATTACTTACTCCATTACGCTGGTTTATTTTTTCATCCCCTCGCGACAACCGCTGAGTCGCATCTTCAATGCAGGCTAGTTTATGTTGGCAGAAATATATTGGATAGCACAGATATATAATATTTGATTATTACTCATTATCTCATTTAATGGTATTATTAGATATGGAGCAGTAATGCAGCCTAGAGTAACAGAGCGAGAGAGGGAGATCGGCACATAATCCATTCAACTGTTTCTGAAACAAGAGCTGTTTAACCCCAGCTGGATTCTCTCTCTATTCTCCCTTAATACGATTTGCTTCATGCCAGTCATGGCACACATAAAAATAAATCCCGATTAATTTCTCCTCCTCATTCCATCCTGGTTGCTATGCCATGTCCCGCAAGCTCTGTTTCCAAAATGTCAACCCGTAGCCTGCAGATAGCTCATTTTAGGTCATGTGTTTTATGGCATATAGAGAACAGGTCCTCTGCCATATTTAAAGCTGTATATACCATATACTCTATATCCTTTGAATACATTCTCTACGTCTCCACACACTAGTAGCACACTGAGATAAATAAAAACCATGACCTAGTTTTTAGTCAGATGTTCCAGATGAGAGCTAAACTCGCCATGTGTTTTATACCAACCTCGTAGCACTTCTTGATATTATTTGCTTTGTTTAATCTAGGATTAACCAGCCATGCCATTAGCTGCCTTGTAAGAACCTGGTTATGTTAAAATGTTTTTGTCCCCTTCTTTACACTAATTCAATGAAATGTTGCACAGGATTTGATTGACATGCTTTAAGGGTTTCTGATACCTATTGATTTGTCAATACAGCCTCTAGACTCTTTCATTATGTTGCATCCGGCTGCATCTAATTTATAGAAAAACATAGAATGATCACAACCACGTGGAGAATAATCTCTGCGTTCACTCTCATGGCCAGCTGCACTTAGCTGACGCCGCGGTCATAATTAAGATATTTCCATGCAAATGTTGTGAAAAGAGATCAGGGATCAGCACGCAGTGCCAGACAAAGAGTTGATCAGGCCAAATTGGCTAGCTGGGCACATGGTTATGTTCACTACACAAGGATGAGAGAATGACTCCTCAAATACTGACAAGAGGGGGGTAAACAAAACAAATGCCCACATTACAGACTGCTGTGGGACCATTTGGATTCACAATTAGCCTTTAGAAATATTTTTTCCTACTGTCACACGTGTTTTTGACTGTGCTGCGGCTGTGTCGGAACAGCCCTGTCCTCTCCATGCCTGAAGTGCTGAGACAATCAATACACAGAAGGGCAAGGGGGTGTGTGACACACACTCGATGACAAAATACCTACAACCTGCTGAAACAGCAAATGTCCTCCTGCTGCTCTGACCACTAGCTTCCCGAATGTTAGTGTTGGCTGGAGGCTGCGCCGCGTCGGAGACCTGCGAGCAGTTATTCGCAATAGTCATTTTGAATTATTGCACCCAATGGGCGCGCCGGTGCTCAGTAATTCGGTCATTTCTATGTAAATTGCACTCTTTGCCACCATTGAAGGCTGTTGTACCACACAAATGCTCTGGCTTGACTTGTTCCATTATAGTACATTGTTACACCGAAATGATTAAACCTAACGGCGAGGAAATGTCGTTACAGTCAATCAGTTAGATAAGTCGACAGAGGCGTACAGAGGAGGGCGTTTAGCAGCGGTGGCGACGGGCGGGAAGGGGGGAAAAGTCGTTTTGGGTCGTGTCCAGATGCTGGCCTCTCTCCTCTGAAGAGAGAGGGGGAAAAGCTCAGTGGGGAAAAACATGAGGGAGGTTGTTATGGCTGACTCCGCACTATCATTGTCATTTGACAAAACTGGAAATGCGTCAGTGAAGGTGAGATGGGACCGCCTATAGGCCGCAGAGGAGCAGGACAGTATGAAAACTGTGGCGCAAAAACCAAAGGAAGCTTATGTGATTTCATGGCTTATGGCTATTTTTACTTTAAATCCTGGCAGCACTGTGCACAAAGTCTCAGTTCTCATAAACATTCCTATTCCCATTCTGTCCTTGACAAAATCACTTGTTGGCATTGTTACTTTGAATTATACTGAGAATATCTGCTGTTTGTCTGTGTATTTGCACTCAATGACCCTGATGGGATTTTTTTTTTTCTAAAAACAGAGGCTGCAAGGCATCTTCCCAGTGTGAGACTGCAACACTGTCTGTGATGGTGGAAACTTTAAGGTACTATATCAACGATGTACCACTAACAGCACTGCGGACTAGTGTGTTTACAAGTGCAAAACATTGCAAGCCTCTTTCACATGCCCAGTTACATGCATCAACTTGATAGTTTTCTACTGATCAACGGTTTCTCAGGGTTATGTAGGAAAAAACAGAATAAGGTCATAAAGACAGATGTAAACATGGTGTACAATATTCACATACTGATGAGGTGCAATTTTATAAAACAGCATCCCTTACTGCTTCTATATGATCATCTCTGACATAAGGGACTGCGAACATCCGGCAGTGACTAGACCAGAATCATTTTAATTACATGTTATTAAGCTCACTTAAAAGACACGCCGATCGTTTCACACCTGTGACCTGACTCATCTCTAATAACCAGCCTGAGACACGCAGGCCTCCCTCGCCGGCGGCTGCAGCAATTATACTGAGCTCTGACACAACCCGCAGGGTGAGGCTTAGTGTCTGGCCCTTCATGACACTCTTATATTACCCAAACCAAAGGGAAAACAATGCAGGGTGTAGTGGCTCACTTCCTATTTCCACTGAGAGGCAATGCAACCAGCACACACGCTGAGATTTTAACCTTATACTCGTGAACTACTTTGGGAATCAGCGAGGCTGAATTCAATATAGCGTCGTGGCTCCTGTCCTTGTTTCGCTTCTACGAGGTCTTCTCTCATCGCCCTCTTTTCTTTTGCACCTTTTTCTCTTAATCCCACCGCTCGTCTTTCGCATTCTGCTTCCTCTCATCGGTTTGGCCTCTGCAAACATTGGCAGCACGAGATCCTGCGAGGAGGGGGCAACTCACTCGGGCCAGTTACAAAGACGTCTTCCAAAAAATCAATGCCACTGAGAGAGAAGCTAAATCTTTCTAAGAGCTCCTCAATTTCTTGTAATAAAGCACTTTCTACCACTAAAGGAACATCTATTATATTCACCAATTTGTCTCCTTTCGTTTTTTTAAAGCAAATCATTTATTTAATACCATTCACTGCATGTTATTGGACACTTGAGGTTTGATTTATATCACTATATATATCTATATCTATATATATATATATATATATATATATACATGACAGGCCTGCTTTGCCTGTCATGGGGTCGTCAAAGGGAGTAATATAGTTACATCCTCCTGTTCCATTCCATATTCGTAAAAAAATCCACACGCTGAACTGAGTGTTATTCTGAGTTATACTGAGCAGGTAATAACTAGGGACAATTTTGATTGTTTGCCACAACTTTTCCTTAATCATCAATAATCATACAGCAGACACAGCAGGTGTAGGTATTTTTACCTTGTTTAAAACGTCCCTGTTAACGAACACAGCACAATTTTTTTTTTAAATGAATAAATCTGTGTTTTAGGAAGAAGTCTGAATAATCCGGGGAAATACGATGAGAAGAAGTAGAAATGTAAAATTTGAGGAGCCAACCAAAATAAACAGAGGTTTACCTGTTTACCTGGATTATTTATTTTATTCCAACAGTATTCCAGTTATTTTTGGAGAAACGCACCTGGTTGACAGACTCAAACAAACCTCTGCTCTCGTCGACAGGGAGAACATGTGGAGGGCAATGTAGTGATTACACTGGGCCGGGGACAGGCAAATGGCTGACTCTGTGTGTGCAAGGTTTACAAATCAGTTTAGGCCATGACCCCAACCATGTTCTGTGTTTATAACCCTCAGCCTTTAAAAAAAAAAAAAAACACCCGTCTGTCTGCAGTCCTTAAAGTTCTGTAATTTCTTCCTATCTGAGGTTACTGATAGACACGCAGGTCTGTATCACAGGGTCAGGGGCCCATTGTCTGAAAAAAACAATAGGTGAGTGTGGGCACATGCATGTCATCAGCAGGCTTGTATTTCATGCTTCAAAGGTATATTATCCACACCTTACCTTAGATAGTTGACCACCGAAACCAATCCATCAGCCTTCTTGGCTGTCAACATGTGGCCCTTCATAGGTATAAGTATGCCTGAACACCACCACCACCACCACCCCCCCCCATTCTCTCCCGTGCCTGTACCTCATCACCCCTCCCAGGTGTTCCCATAACTCACCGGGCCTCAAATCCCACGTGGGCATTCCTGAACTTCAGAGGCACGGCGGCAGATGAGAGCCGGGATTTATGGGTTGCTGATGGACATCGGAGGAGGGGGGGGGGCTGCGGGTGGGAAGGTGATAGGGTCCACTTCAAAGCAGAGGAAGGGTTTGTTGTTGCTGCAGCCTGTGCTTACTGGTGCACACATTTGCACAGCTCACTTTTCCCCCAGTCGGTTTGCACATGGTCCCACGGAGCCACTCTAGCTTTCTCTTCATTCTCGCTAACCCACATGACTAGATATAGGTGGCGTCTTCATGGCTTTCCTCTCAAACTCTCACACGCTGATGACATGCAGATCTATTATGGACATGATGATGTCTTTCATTTTTCATTATATCAAAGGTGACCCTTCCATGATTGCCTCCAAGCTTTTTTTTTTATTATTGCCTCCCCCGTGTAAAACATTCCTCTGCCTTTCAAATGTCACCTCTATCTGCAATGTTGGAATTTATTTGTGTGACTTTGAGTATAACATCAAAGGTCACAGGTGAACTTGGTGTGGAGGAGTGCATCGATGTATGTTTGTATATGTGTGATAGTGTTTGTATTTGGGTATGAAAGCACCCGGCTCCATTCCCAGCTAGGTCATGTTACACTGCACGGAGTCTCAGTTTGATGGATGTGTCGAGCGCTGTCATTCCCCTTAATCGGATATGTAATGAACCCCCTACACCTTTGGCCTGATTGATTATGAACAAAAACTGTTAACGTGCTGGGTTGCTGCCTCTTAACAATGCAACAAAGGTTTTCAGATGCATCAAGAAAATAATGTATAATGTATAATGTATAACGTATGAAATTAATGAAAGCATGAAAACATGTTTGATTGAATCCTGCTCAGGTACATCCTGTTTGTTTGTTTCACTATCTTTGCAGTGCGTATAGAACTCGACACAAGCCCACTCCATGTAAGCTGAGTTGATGGGTAAACATAGTTTAGAAAGGCACACACCTGCATAAACACCATTCAAACGGCATGGTGGGTCAGAAATCCATTGTGAAACCATGATCAAGGGTATGAAAACAGGGCAAGAGAGGCCTTGTTCGGGGGTGGGGGTGGAGGGTGGGGGTCGGAGAGAACCAAACGCACAGGCTTACAGAGCTTCAGAAGTCATCTGCTGAGATGGGAGGTCCTGCCAAAAAGATGGGATGACCATCTCAACAACAATCCATCAACCAGGCCATGATATCAGAGCATCTAGACAGAAGGTTCTCTGAATAAAACATATGCCGAGATCAGTTTTTCGAGATCAACAAATGGTTTGCTTTTGTACAATCTGATATTGTTTGGTGTGTTTAAATATGTGATTAAGGTATACAATACATTCATACACACTAAGATAGGTTTAAAATGTCGACAAATAAAGATTCACCTAGATTTTGGTTGTCTATTTTTTAGTTGTTTTTTTTTTGGATGAGTCGGAGAAGAGAGAGAGAAGAGAACAGAAGGAGAGAACAGAGACGATGAGGACTGGAACAGACAGATGGGAAACCGCAGAGCTACTGGAAAGGTGAAGGGGGAGAGTATCAGATGGACAGATCAGACGCGTCTAACATCGTATGTCATGGTTCAAATTTGTCGCAGTTCAAACGGGGCCCTTTTAACCAAGAGGAGCCAAAGCGGTGATGAGCGCTTATGACTGTTTGATCAAATCCAAAGCTCTTATTTGATTCCAAATCGTTTACTCTGGTTGCTGAAAATAAATATATTAGCGAAGATGAATGTGTTTGTTCACCAGCCTCACAGCCTGTGCAGCCTTTTCGCTTTATCATGAAATATCAAGTGAAAATCTAGAGATTTCTCAGCTGGGCTCAGCTCCCTGATGTTTCAAGATCATAACATCGCCTCTGGTTGTTGAGTGTGAATCGGTGGGCAAAATGAGAAATTTATCTGAAATTGAATCTACAGCACAATAAAGTGTGCGTAAAGTGAAGCGATCGGAATAATTTATACTTTCTGAAGCGCCTCACTGTGTTTCCAGTCTTTATTCCTTGCGGGAAGCCTCTGTAACCTGGCTAATTTCTAATTTCAGTCATTGCAAAAGAGCTTTCTGCAAAATCCTGTGAGGTAGGTATGTGTGTGTGTGTGTGTGTGGGTGTGCGTGTGTGTGTGTGTGTGTGTGTGTGTGTGTGTTGCACTGGCCCTGAAATGACACAGTGGGGGTATAAATAGAGCAGGCCCACAGATCACCATGCCAGACAGAATGTGGCATCTGTTGTGCTGGGAGTGCAAAGTGTTAGAGAGCCACTAAACTCCTCTCCATTCCTATTCCCTCTCTCTCTCTCTCTCTATCTCGTCCGTCTTGTACCCATTCTGTTGATCCTCTCCCTCCCTCTCTTTACCTTTTGTCATCCGTCTCGTTTTCCTGTTGCCCTGCCCCCCCTCCCCCGCCCCCCTTCCACATACTATCACACACATCTGCTGCCATGTGTTGAGTGTTGTGGAGCGGCCCCATTTTCAATTTAGGCTATAAGATCCTGTTTCTGAACACACAGAGGAAACAGGAGAGGGGGATGCAAGAGATAGCAAAGAAGGAAGTGGGGGGCGGGGGGGAGGCAAAGAGTTGGCCCTGCAGTCGGTACCATCAAAGACCTGATTTCATATTTACAGTGCTTTACAAATTTCTCAATGCTACACATGTTCTTAAAAAAAAACAATTTAATGCTCGTGCTTGCGAGGCAATCTGTAAACACAGGAGATAACAGCAAAGTCACTGTGATGCTGCCGATTATTTCTCACCCGCAGCTGATTATTACTGCGACTCATTCATGTCCCTGCTCCCAGCAAAGTCCCTTTCAATAGTGACAGAAACCCCTCTGTCCGCTTGATGTCACATGATACGATGTACTGGAGGATGTTATGCAGAAACGCATTTTCAAACAATGCACTGCATTGTGTGCCCTGCGCTTCTATATTCAACACAGAAGTCCAATTAAGAATGAGTTCCTCTTAGTATTATTGCACTCACTTTACTCAGTCATCCGCCATGTTTTTTTATCCATTACCCAGATGCACAACACTTAATCTCATTATTTGCTTTTACTCTGACTCTGAGTGTCGAGTCTGCTCAAAAATGGGACAAACACATTGCGCAAGCGTACACAAACTCGACACGCATAGTCCCGGTGCAAAATCCGAATTAATAAGAAGCTTTTTTTTTTTCATTTTTGTCATTAGACTTTCATTTTTCAAATTCTTCATTGTTTTTTTTTCAACATCCTGCCATTTTTTTTCCTCGTCATCCTATATCCTTGTCCTCAACTGTCTCCATGCGGCGTGACGGTTAGTCTCCCACACTCGTTTGCTGACTCAGCATGTCCACCCTTAGGCACCTCAGTAATTGTTCAAGGAGTGGGTGTTGGACACTGGCAGGAAAAGACAGCAAATACAGGGAACAAAACAAAAAAAGGAGGGGCTGCAATCAGGAAGATGGGGGGCCGTCTAACCGTCAATCAGAGAACAGCGGCAGGTCAACTTTTCATCCTATTGTTTGCTCGCAGGCAGCGTTCTCCCTGAGAAAATGAAATTCAATCTTCATCCTTTCACTCAGGTCGACTCCCATCTACATCACCCCACCCTGCGTCTTGTGTCCTCTAACCTGTTGTTCCCCTTTTCTCACTCTTCCTTCCTGTCTGGCTTCTTTGTCACCACTCCATCACTCACACAAGCAATGTGCACGCACACACACACAGACACACACACACTCGACAACTCCATTTTGTTAGGCCTCGGGCGTTGCTGTTTGAGTGAACACTCTGATTGTTTTTCACTTTTAAATCTGTAATTACCTCAGCTATTGAGGCAAATGGTGGTCTCATTATACAATCTCACTAAACCCGCATGTTTCAAAGAGAAAGGACCTGTTATTAGATTTCTTTGAGAAATGTGTTTCCAATTTCGTTTCCTACCAAGACCAGCACAAAGACCTTAAACTCATCACATTGATTGGTTTGCCTGCCAGCTCCAGGAGATTGAATCGAACGCAACTGGATTTTGTTTTGGTTTTTTGGTTTTTTGCCTTTTGCCAAAATTCAGTTGCGTTCGATTCAGTCTCCTCGAGATAACGATGACCTGGATGAATGAGAATATTCACAGGTTTGGCTGCCAGCTATTCAACAATTCAAATCTATATTTCTCCTATGTTCTGCAACTTCCAGCATTTTGTAACTTCCCTGACAATCAAATGTGAGTCACACATTCATCTTTTGGAAGCGAGAACTTTCCAGGGCCACATCAGTGCCAGGACGCCTTACATCAGGGGGGCACAGAGGGGCATTGTGACAGTGCGCCCACATTTAGGGGCCTCCTGAGAGGGACCACCGAGGAACACACTGAATTTCATTGTTATTTCGTGCCAGTGATCTGCTCTGGTTGCTCTGCTATGATGTCATGGCACTCCAGCTGTGGCCAAGCATGCATGGCTGTTGGAAAAGCCAGTTAAACTCATGGTTGTGTGTGTGTGAGACTGTTCTTGCGTGCACGCTCTATTTGATGTACATTACACTTTATAATTACACACACTGTCTTTAAACTTTTTGGACCTTGGTGATCTCAACGTATTAGTGGTGTGCTCTCTGCTCATTGGCGAGTGCGCACTTGTTTGCCGTTGATGAAGCACAGATGTGGCATGTCACGAGTAAGGCCAAGACATAACAACCTTAGACAAACCTTCCATTGTGTTCAACTCACTTTTCTCTTCCTCTGTGACAAAAGGTATCTGCACCTTACAGATCTAAAACCAGATTATTAAGACAAGGGTGATTTGTGATAGAGACAATATTCTGTTTACCCGAGAGAAAAAAGACTCCATTGTTATTGTTAGCAAAGATAAAGCATATCATGTTTTTTTTTCATACAGGGGCGGCTTTGTATTGATAAAACATTCCCAGAGCTGTCTAAGGTCACATTCCCCTTGCCTCTGTGATAGTGTGAATGTGAAGATATATGCAGAATCAACAATATTTACAGTATAAATAGAGCAAAATGACGATAGACACACTAAACATGTGCATGATGTTAGGTGGGTGGGTTGGAGGCCTCATGACTGTGGCACAGAGTTTAGCAAGGTGACAGCTGAAGGATAAAAGCTGTTCCTGAACCTTTAGGTCCTGGAGCAGAGGGTCCTGTAGAGTTTCCTAGTGTACTGTACAGACTAAAACATGTGGAGTGGAAAACTACTGATACGATCGACAGTTATGGCCACAGTACAGTTAGTACGAGTGCCCTCGATGGTGCAGTAGTACAAGATCCCCAGAATAGTATGGGCAAATGGACGTTTTTGAGTCTCTCCAAGAAGAAGAGACTCCTGGTGAGACTTCTTGACCGGAGCTGAAGTGTTGAGATTCCAGACCAGAGATGGTCCTCAGAGATGCAGGCATCTGGAATCTTAAAGCTGGTAACACACATCTTCGCCCCACTGATATACACATGGGTGTGTGCAGCCTCTAGTCTGTATAAGGTCCAGAATAATCTTTTTGGTCTTTTTGGCTTGATGTTGACAGCCAGGTTGTTATCAGCGCACAATGTTGCCAGGTGCCAGAGCCCATCTCCGTAGGCCAACTCATTGTTGTCACTGAATCACTGTTTCTGTCCAGAGATGTAACTTTAACTCACATCACCAGTGACAGTACAATTCTGTGTATTCATACTTGTGCCCTTGAAAAGGAAAGTAGGCTATCCCACAAATCCCATTTAGAAATGGTTGTGTTGTAGGAAGATACATTTGCCGTCAATACATACTGTGGTGCACTTAACTCTTTTTTGACCTAGATGTGGGATAGCCCACTTTACTTCTCAAGGGGACGCTTGCAGATTCATATGGGGTGTGTCATGTTTATATCAGTTGGATCCATCTACATAAATGTATTTAGGGCCACACAGAGACTCACGTATACTAAAATGAACACATACCCACACCGTAACACAGCACACAGAGGGAGAGGGAATTCTCTTTCTGCTTAGGCTGCCATTAGGCTGCTATATCTTATCATAGAATGTAATTGTTAGCTGCTATATTAATGTTTTAAATTTTGTATATTTAACCTTTAACAAGACATGCTTCTGTAGTCTCGTGTTACACTGCCAACATCTCTCTGTTGGGCAGAAATCCAACAGTAAATTCGAGGATTGCATTTAAAAGAAATGGTACTGTCTGTCCTCCATCCAAGTTTGCAGATTGATTTTAATTCCCCATTTTCAGCCAACAGACCTTTCTCATTAATGACTGGAAAACAGAGAGGTCCAATCCTGATGACGAAGTGCAATGTCTTCTGTGACAAATGTGTGGAGAGATAAATAATCCCTAAAAAATACTCCTATTACGGAATATTTAAAAAAAATATCCCGAAAATCACTCAGTAGCTTTCAAGCGCTGTAGCTGTGCTTGACCTATGATGACATGATTTCTTAAAAGGTTTCAACATTCAGCGTTTTCAAATGAACACTGTCTAATTACGTTGAAATATGAGGAGTTGAAGTTTGGCATTAGTCCACTGCAAACAGGTGATGTCATTTGAGAGTCTGAAGGTTTGATGCTTGTCGAATCTTAACAAATTGAAACTAGGATATTTGATGGCATTATGGTTTTATATAATGTATGGCATATAATATGTTAGCATTGTAGGCTAGCACCAGTTTGCCACTTTCCCTATATGGGTTTACAGTGGTTGAGATAATATGTGAGAATATGATATGGTACAGTTTTTGCCTGGCTCCTCCTACCTCCCAGCAATTGCTCAAGAAAATTTTCTGTAAAAAAATTTAAAAAACGAATCATTTTTTAAATTCTTGAAATTCTTCTCATATGCATAAGTAATGGACGAAGTAGCTACTGATGTATGATACATTTCAAATTCCGTCAGTAAAACAAAAATAATCTTACTAGTGAAAATTCAAAGTCTCCATATGAGCTAAGCCGGCTGTTTTATTCTGAATGTTGCTGAATGTTGTGCAGCTCTGCGCACAAGCCCCACAGGAAACTGCTGGATGCACATCACTGACCTCCCGGCTAGTGATGTAAGATTGTAACCTTGCTTAAAGAGTGTGTGTAAGAGACTGTAAGAGCAGCATTTGGATCAAATAGTTATTATATCATCATACTGTTTACTAAAGAGTGTATCGACTATCATGTTTGAGGGAATACACAATAAATCCAGACATATTCCAAGAACATGCAACACAGTGTGGCTCCATTTGTTACAGTGAAGGCAGACAACATATTGGCAACTACTCTCAGTAAAATACAACACAACAGCACTTCCTCGAAACATGATCATCCTGGTAAATAAAAAATGCATAGTGCATAATCCAGCAAAGGCTCCCTATCCTGCTTAATGAGACAGGCTTCAACGATGTGCATATAGACTTGCATATCACCATATTGATTCTGATTTATGCAGCAAGGCTACGGCAGACTGATAATACAGAGAAAGGCTTTTTCGCCTCAAGTGCATCCAGAGAATGATCCAAAGGGCACATAAGGAGAGAGACAGAGAGAGAGACAGAGAGAGAGAGAGAGAGAGAGAGAGGAATGCTGTCACATTATTGCATTGAAGGACATTTTATCCTGAGACCAACAACTGACCTATTGCCAGTGAAACAATATTAAAACTGAGGCATGAGGTAAGTGTTTTCTGTCTGTTGTGGTTGTCTGTGCATTGTGCTGCTTCATTCTTGGCTGGTATTACTCGCCATTCTCAGAAATCACAAATCACAATTTAGTTCAGCACATTCAGTTCCTTTTACGTGCAACATTTTTCCAGACAATCAGTTGGTAGCCAACTAAATTGACTTGAGATCCTATCAGGAGCTATTTATTGTACTCACACTGAGTGGTTATTCTAATGACTTACAGGTCGATGAGCCCCTTAATTGTTTTTTGTTGTGTTTTTTTTTTGTTTTTGAGTGCAAGATGATCCCTTTCTGTTAAGCAAAGCTAAGTGTGATGAACGATTTTTAAATAGTTAACCATTAAACCTCAACACTGGCCATGAAATGTGGTTTAGTGGCATAAAATATAGATGCATATATGTGATTTTGCCACGATGTGTGTGGTGAAACAGTTTGTGCTGTCATTTCCAACGAACACTGTAATCAGACGAATATGTCTGTTATAATAAAATGGCCTTCTGGAAACATAGTTTCATTTAGAATAATTATATCAGCATGCCATAAGCAAGTCTTATGCCAAGGCAAATTTAATTTTGCCAGTCGAACATGTTTTCATTGAGTCATCTTTTCTCTTTACAGTCTAACCATAAATCTCTTCTTCTGGTGGTGATCCCTCTGTAAGTGTAATCCACTTCAAAACAACCCCAACGTTTTTGGCAAAGACAGCAACATTTGCTATAAATTGGATGCCGGAGGCTAACTTGGAAGATGGTTTATGGTTATTTATGGTGTGCCATTCAAATCTGAGTTAACAGTCAACAGTTCTTTGCCAACAAATGCTTGTGTGAAGCGCAGATCAATAGCCTCTTTAGATCTCTCAACGGAGAACAGCTTGTTTTTCCTCATCTCTGTCGCTCTCCAGGCCTCTAATCCTGCTCTATTGTCTCTAAATGCTGGTTTATGGAGGGGAAGGATGTGAGCAGAAAGGGAAAGCAGGCATTATAATTATAACCCACCTATTAACACCAATGTTGAGTTTCACAATTTGTTTACTCTTCCAGCTGAACCTTTTTCTGTGTATTGACATAAAAAATATATCATGGAGATCAGGGATATTAATTCAGTATGAGAGGAATCATTATATGCATATTGATGCCTCACACGTTTAATTTCGAAGCACACCTTACCTGCACAGCTACTTTATCATAAACATTCTTTAAGCAGGTGTTCACCTGCTTAAAGAATCTTTTAAAGAATGAGCGCCTTTCATTCTCAAAAGGCATAAGCCCAAATGTTGAATCACGTTCTCTTCAGTAATTCCAGGAAGTAACAAGCCCCCTTTAAAACGCATTTCATAAAATACAATGACCAACAAAACAAGAAATACAGAACAAGTCCTGAAATATTTTTTTTATTTAATTTGTTATTTAGAGAAAGACGAAAGCTTTATTTGTTAATGTCTCTGCTTTTAGATAGCTAGCCATCACACATGTGTGGGTATGTGTACAGTATAATACACCAGGGGAGTGATTGGTGGCTGGGGGCCTTGCTCAGGGGCCCAGGGTGGTGACAAGAGCAAGATTTCAACCTCAGCCCTCTTGGTTTCAAGCCCAACTCTCTAACCATGAGGCTACCACTCCCCAAAACGACTCCGGTGGGACTCGAACCCACAACCTTTGAATGACTGCGTCATTGCATAGAAGTCCAACGCGCTATCCATTGCGCCACGGAGCCACCTGTACGATAAACCTTTATTTAATTATTATCTATATTGTGTATAAACGGTATTTTGTGTGTGTGTGTGTGTGTGTGTGTATACATACACATTCATCTCTCTCTCTCTCGCTCTCTCTCTCTCTCTCTATATATATATATATATACATATATATATATACACACACATACACACACACACACACGCACACAATAAAGACAAATTAAATTAAATAAGTAATTATAAAGGTAAGCTAACAGGTGGCTCCGTGGCGCAATGGATAGCGCGTTGGACTTCTACGCAATGACGCAGTCATTCAAAGGTTGTGGGTTCGAGTCCCACCGGAGTCGTTTTATATATAGCTATGTATTCTGTACAGAGAGAGAGGGACGCGCGCGCACACACAGGAGCGTGTTTTCACTCCCCAGCCTCTGCGTGTCTCTGTCGCTCTGACGCACACAGGAGACTACAAGCAGGAAGTAGAAAGAAACAGCAGCCGACCAAAACAAGGAAGTAAACGCTGTCTGCCCGGAGCTGAGCCTCTCCGTCTGCTGTTTAGTAAAAGCTGACCAGTCGACAGTCCAGTAATAATAACAGACTTTAAGGCACAGCGGCTGTGCTAAGGGAGCTAGCCATTAAGCTAGCACCTTCTTCACAGACTTAATAGTGTCTCAGAAACAAGCCACAGATAGGACAGAACAGAGAGGGGGAGGAAGAGACACACGAGTAAGTACTCACTGCAGTGAATTTCAAAGTGTTGAGCCCCAGAGGATGTTTGTGAGGAGGCTCTGGTGGGAGTCAGAGACAGAGAGAGAGAGAGCACAGGAGTGGTGGAAGGGGGTGTGGGGCGGTATCTTTCTCTGCATTACAGCAGTTTTTCTGGTGTTTGTTTGTGTCAGCAGTGGAAAAAGTCCGCCAACAGAGCCCAGGAGAGGAGGACTCGGTGTAGGGAGAGAAAGCGAGGAGGAAACAAAAGAAAAAAATACTTTTGTCTCTGTCTCTCTCTCTCTGTGTGTGTATGTGTGTTTCTGTATATCAATACTAGGCAGGCAGCAGATTCCCTTTTGATTCTTCCCACTTCACTCCAGCCGTGTGGCTGGATGAGGCAGGGTGACTGGGGAGAAGAGAATGAACAGAGCAATAAAACCTCTAAAGGTCAGGGCCCAATTCCACACAGAACAGAGCGAGCATGCGTGCTGAGGAGTACAGGTGTACACAATCAGCACTTTCTGTTTGTGCGTCGGTAAATAAAGTGAGTGTGTTGGCACACAAGGACAGTTCAGTGACTCCAGATGGGTTTTTCCTGTTTGTCGCAGAACTTTGCAGATTTGTTTTGTCCTGTCACTTGTATGTTAATGTTGTCTCCTGTGGATTTGTAGGTCTCGCCTTACATTATCTATGGTTGGAGTGTTATATCAGATCAGATGGGATCAGTCCTAAGCATCTCGGACTTTCCCCTGTGCAAATATAAGAGCTGTTCACTGAAGGTCGCCACTATTAATAACCTGTGCTCTACTTTATGAATCTGTGTAAGACTCTTCTGATCCCCAGATTTGTCCTGAGCCACCATGGACCGTGAAGGGGGACCACAGGAAGGAGACGTGGGGGTGAACCAGGAGGAACTGCCACAGATGGACGGGTCATGTGATGAATGTGAGCCAGATGAGGCCCAACCGGCCACACACGTGTGCCACACCTGCAACTTCGCCTTCTGCCCTGTCCATGCTGAGCTACATGCCAGCAGGACACATCATCCGCTAATGCCATATAACCACGAGGGGGGACAGGTTGGCAATTTCGGCACCAGGACAGATTTCAAATTTGGAGGTAAGGCTGGGGATGAGTCTGGTGCGGCAAGTGCCAATCAGGAAGCGGAATTACTCGGAGCAGCAATGGCTATTGTGGAGGAGGCCAAAGGGATCCAGAATGGTATAGCCGTCGAAGGGGCTGAGGGTGCAGAGGCAGCGGAGGAGGCCATGGCTGCCAAAGAGGATGGAAAGAGGGACACAGTGACAGTAGAGAGACTGCGCTGTAAAGAGCATGGGCAGGAAGGCTCTCTTTACTGCAAAACAGACGAGAAGATCATCTGCGTGGTGTGTGCTGTGCAGGGCGAGCACAAGGATCATGAGATCATTACTCTGCATGAGGCCTACGGGTGGCAGAAGGTGAGTAGCACACTAAAAACATTACAGCTTTACAACGTGGAAGAATAATGCTGTGTGATTTGCTGTGCAGACAGTTCACTACTGTGACATGCACTACAACATCTGCAGCTCGGTATTGTGTAACATAATGTATTCATAGCATCATCTGGTTCATCATCTTCTCCGACATTAAGTTGTATGCCAATAACTGTAGGCCTTGTTTTCTTTAAGTCAACTCACTATGACTGTGTACAAGTGCTGTGAAATATTTTAAACAGAAAAATATCTCCTGGTGATTCCACAAGGTGTCATTCACTCATTGCTTAATTTATACAGTCACACAAATTATTTATATGAAAATGTATAATGAAAATTTAACATGAATAAACCCCCAATGTCCATTTGGCGCGGCATCAATCCTGGCTTCACTCGCCCTCAATTTACCAGATGGCTTTTTTCTTCCGATATAGGTCCAGCAACAATGCAGCAGATCCAGCAAGCTGCAATGTGCTGGAACTCCATCATTACCACATTATCACTGCGGGCTCAGCTCTGCATTGTGTTTTTGATGATTAAAGTACCATTCTGAGCCAGATGTTATCAGTTCACTGAGCACATTCAGACTGTGTTATTGCACAGAGAACCAATTAACAGGGACGTGATAGGATCAGAAACCAGGACTTAGTGTTGGATTAATATTTTGAACAAGGTTTTGTTTGTTAACAACAAATAAATCTCACCAAACGCCTTATTTGAAAGTCATCATGCCAGTGCATTTAGCCAAAACAATAACAACATGGTTTTCTGACTGTCCATGTGTCTAGCTGTACAACAGAAAAACAAAAATAGAGCAGCCCAATTTGTTTGCTTTTACATCATGCTACATATGGATTGATAAGAGACAAAAGGGGTCTCGCTCTCTCACGCTCTCTTTCTCTCTCTCTCTCTCTCTCTGCCTGTCTGTCCGTCTGTTTGTCTCTCTCTCGCACGTACACACACACAGGCACACAGAACACAGCTTAAGGGCACATTATTTGCTCGGAACCTACTTTAGCTTTTATCCTATTTCCTGCATCAGTGCATTCATGTGAGAAAAATCCTTTACGTCTGGTTAAAGTAATATTATTTACCATCAAAGTACATTGCATTCATGGTGTAGAATGTGCATTATCTCAATATATTGTCAGATTATCATTTCTGAGATTAATGATCCCTGTGTATTGGCTACAAGGGATTAAGCACAAGTAAATCATCAGCTTTGATGCACTTTTAAATGATAAACAGCTAGTAACTAATCGCATGAGTGTTTTTTGTTTCTCTATTTTTTGTTAGTAACACAGAAATAAACTTGCTGTGCTTTACATTCACATAAAGTGGAATACCCTGTTGTGTTTACAGTCTTTTTTCTTTGTCTTTTCCCCTGCAGAGTCGGCAGGGTTATGATCTGCTGGGCTGTACGCAGCAGATGGCTGAGAATATCAAGACTAAATGGACCAACCCTGAAGTGAGTGTGTGCATACAGAGCTCAAATCCATGCAGAATCCTTCCGGTAGTTGTACAGTCTGCTCCCAACAGAGCTCAATTCAATTGTTCTAAATTAGTGATAAGATCCACACATATCTTGCTAAATGAAATTAGAAGTCTACCTCCAAAATGAGGTAGACTTCTAATGAGGTGAACGACATACCATGCACATATTGCGTTTCATTATGTGGCTTGATTACAATTGCTGATGCTTTTTTTTTTCTTGGATATCTCAGTGCTGTGCCCAGATGTTAAATTAATTTGTTGCATTACAGATAATACTGAGGAAGCACATTAAACTTAAGGTTTCATTGTATTGGATGCAGCTGGCTCATAAAATATATACAGAGTGATTAAACAAGGTTTAAAGTGAAAGCTGATAATTGTTTCTAAAACGTGCAAACAGATGACAATAATGGTGATAGTGCATATTTATAAATCTGATTTGCAGTAGCTAAATGCGCTCGGTGTCTGTTTGTGTGTGTACGTGTACGGAATACAGTAGGGTAAAATGTCTGAGACCATGTTGAAACTGTTATAGTCAGAAAAGTGAATGAAAGAGTCTGCAATTGTTCAATGTCAGCAATAAAATGTAACAACATTGAAGACATTTAAGACCCTGGATGCCCTGACCTTTGTACAAAAGCCAAATTGCGGCCCTTCTATTGAAACGTGTTGAGATCACACAGAGGCTCGTTCATAGATGGGTATATAAAAACATGTTGCACAAACTGGATCAGTTGTATCAGTTGATCAGTATATCAATCGTGGTTCCCTTAGAGATATAGAGGTAAATCTATCACATATACGGAATTACCCAAATAAAGAACTCAAGGCTTCAATTAGGAAAAGTACTGTCAATGGAAGATTGTCTTGTAGGAGTCTCAGTGAATTAAGATCATTTTCTAAACTACTTCTTAATGGCAAAGAAACCCCCTACGAAGTGCCAGCATGTTTCATTGAGCTAGCTATTTACTGATGACTCCCAAGTTTGAGATTTATGGCAGTAATAGAAGGTTTTGCCTAAGGAGCGAGACCAAGAGAAAGATTCACACTAAAGCAGGGTATTGGCTCCAAACCCAACTGAAAGACCAGAGTAAAGATAATCAAAGTTTTATTATATTAATAATTTCCACTAGTGGTCTCAGACTTTTAACTCGAACATATACTGTATTACTCACAGATTAATTTAAAAACATTGTTCGTGGTTATTATTTCTGGGAAAGGTTTGAAGAAAAAAACTTGAATGTATTTGGGAGCTGTAACCCAGCAAGACAAAGAAAAACATTACTCATTTCTAATTCAGTGGGTACAGCAGAAAGCACTGCAGCAGTGTAGCCACTGCAACGATGGCAACAGCTCCACACACAGTCTAGAGTGAGATAAAGAGGGATTAAAAAAAAGATTATGTCATAAAGGCAGCGGGTAGTAAACACGGGAGCCGAATATTTCCATACATATATTTACAGTGCCCATCCATTCATCGATAACAGATCTTGCCTTCTGGGTTTCTGCAGATATAATTCTGCCCGATGAGTATGAATGATGGCATCATTGTGCGATTACTGAGTGATGTCATTTTCTGTTTTCAGTTGGTGTCATTTTTTTGACTCAGCAGTTCTCTGCACACACAAGTCAGAGGCACATTTAAAACGGAATGTCCTCTAGCTCCTTTGAACCTGGTAAATTGAAAATAGTACGTGGGTTCAGTCTTAAGTGGATATCGTGTATTATACACTGTGTTAAATTGTAAAAGGTTTGTCCTTTTTTTTACTTCTCCATATAAATAAATGAGGTGGAAAAATACTGAAGGCACATTTCGTTATAATGTAGCCGAATTCAGCATTAATGCTTATTACACCATAAAAAAATGCATGAATGAACCAATACTAACAGCAATCATAAAGTTAGCATTTATCACAGAACTGCTGTACTACATTATATTATACAGATATTTCAGGGGTTTTCTTCTGTGCACTTCTTAAATCCACCCAGACCCCCACCTCCATACTCACTGACCTCAATTTCACACTGATGCCCGATGTGCAGGCATTTGCCAAGGATTTGCCATGTGACGATTCGTTTATTCCAGTCATGACAAAGTTATGCTATCTATGGTTGATAGCAGCTGCACCTGCTCTCATGAGCACACCTGCAGCCCCTGTTCTGCCTCATACTCTGCTTCCAGCAGATAAATATATTTAAACCCATCACCACAGAGCAGCAGCAGCAGCACACAGGAGCATTGCTCAGTACCTGCAGAGATTTGACACAGGCACAGTGGGATAATGTGGAAGGTTAATTTGATTGAATTTAACGTCTATTATCGTGGAGAAGTATCTGCACTGCCCCAAGGACTTCCTGTACGTGTGGTTCTGTGGTGATGCAGCGGGTTTGGCACAAACGACCTATCTGCTCAGTCGCAGGACACTATGAGAGAACATCATGTGAATCTGTCAGCATGTCCTCCCTGCACTCTGAAATGTCAGCGTTTCTTATTATGCATGACAGACAACCATCAGAGTGCTCTCGATGAGGAAAGGTTGGTGTGTGAGTGTGTGTTTGTGAGAACGAGAGACGGGGATGGATGTTGGGAGCTGGAAGAGGTTAAACTGCATTGTGACAACATCATAAAGGACTTCAGAGAGGAAGGGACGTGAACGGCTGTATATATGTTTTGTATATAAGGAGGTGAGGGGTTGATGGGAAGATTTAACCCTTAGCTGCTGTTTGCTCATTAAATCTAGCCTGTTTAATTATGTACTTTGCCGCAGGTATGGGGATCTTTAATCTCATATCTCTGAAGCTCGTATCTCCAGTCTCCACAGGGGAATAGAACATAATGCAAAAAATAGTGATGAGGCTGCATACAGATTAATGGAGGACCACAGGCGTAATGTAAAATGAGGGTGGTAGTCTGTCACTCAGCCACCCATCTTGCATAACGTATCATTGGAGTGCAGGAAGTGATAATGTGAAGCGGCATGCAGCCTCAGACCGGGACAGCAGGTAGTCGGCATATTTACACCGTTCTCTTCTTGTATTTACTCACTTTCCACCGCGCAGGGCGCCGTCTAGGCCACACAAGCTCTCTGCAGCTTCCGAGAGACAAGCCCAATATCCGGAAGCGGCACAGCAACTATATCCCACATTCACAACTGTGTGTAGTGGCTACATCCATTCGCCTCACCTCATAAAATCTACAAGAGCGGCAGCCACATTAAAACTGTCATAGTGAGTCGAGACAGAGGAACAGGGGAGAGAGTTATAAAAAGAATTGGCTGCTGCTTTTAGCTTTATTCATCCTGCTTTTCCTTGTCGTCCTCTGCCACGTCATTGTCTTCCTCCTTCTTTTTGCACACTCTCTTTAAGGCTATCATTCCCACTCTATAGTCACTCACAGCATTTCAGTTGAATTACTCTGTGTCACTTTCCAGAAAGTCAAGTATTATAAAAGCAAAAGTTTTTTTTTCAATGTGTCTCTTCTATCCCCTTTTTTATTTTTTTTACTACTTCATATGTCTTTTAAAGACGTGGCGTTCTTCAAATTAACTTTCTATATATTACCGTGTTTTGTTAGAGGCCAAAGTCAAACATCTCATCTCTGGGGGAGATGAAAAGAGAGCATAAGAGAGCGAGAGAGTGGTGTTCATTTGGAACAGGGCCACTCTTGCCAAGGGCAAGGACAGTTCAGATCCATTTACTCCTAATTTTCTGTTAATGCTTTCTAGGCCCTTTTTAAAATCGACACACAAAACAGACCTCTGAATGAGCATCAAGACCACTTCTGACTTTGTGAGAATATTCAAAGAAAGTTAATCGTTTGACCTCTCCCCTTCTAACATCAATGTTAGACTAACCATTTTTCCTGTCTTTCCTTAAATGTAAAAATAAGCTGAAGCCCAGACTTTGGCACCGTGCAGTATTATCATCTTATTGCTCCATTGAAGCAACAGAATTTAATTGTCAAATCCATCTTGAACACACCATTGTGTCGACGGGGCATCTTTTTCATGCTCTTTTGTAATTTCAAATAATACATTGTTTTTGTTGAAACTGGCAGTTAACAAAAAGCAAAGATGCTTTCGCCCACCAAAAGCTATTTTATGGCTTACTTTCATCTTTTTTTTATTTTAGTGTCCCCTGACATCCCACTATAATAATACGATAATCTTTTCATTCATTTCAATTTTCATTCCCAAAGGCCTTGGTTCTTGTTCTGCAGCTTTTCCCTTATCGCTAATGAATAGCAAAGCCTTTTTTTTCTAGCTAGTCAAAAAGTGAAGTGTTTGAAGGTTCAAGTTGTGATTTTTTTTGTTAAGAAACATTGCCGTTTGACATGAACATATATATTATACTACATAATGAGTACTGTATTTTTGTCATCTCATCTTTTATCAATTAAAGTTTTATAGCACTGAATGTTTCGTAGCAGAAAGATTCTAAAGAAATTAACTGTCCTATATCTGCATGTTCGCTGTCTCTTTGTGATCCGACATCCTCGCTCCATCTCTGCCCCTGTAAGTTGTGTGCCGCTGTCTCTCCCAAGGTGGAGAGACACTCATTTGGTGGCCTCGGCTTGCAGCAGCGCAAATGGAGATTAGCACGCTTGAATGCTCCTTCCTTGCTAGCAGGAGAAATTCTCAAAGACACTCTGTCACTGAGTGAGAGGTCCAAGGGCAGAGGGCCCCTGCTCAACAAAGACAAAGAGAACAGATCCAGGATCACGGCTCCCATCTGCCACTGAGGCCATGTGCGCTCAAGTGGGAAGGGAGCATGTGTAGAGTTCCTGGAGATAGAGAGATGCTGAGATTATGTTGTATCAGATTATTATTATCGAATTTTGAATATTTAAGTATAACAACTTTATTCCAGAGAAATAAAAATAGATTTGGAAAGTGCTGGTTCATTGCTACAGTCTTTCATGGATCAGAAATGTTTCAATAGCCCCAATTTTGTTGAGGAGAAAATGGCTCTTTGATTTCCAATTAGATGTTAACTAACTCTGTCTGACTGAACCCAAATTAACAATGTGCATGTTTCTCTTTGTTCAAAGTAAATTAAAAATGTAACTTCCTGCACTTGGTGGAATGGGCAATTTGGATAATCTGATTGCTTGCGCAGAAATGGCAAATACGGAATGAAACTTTGGGCCTTTAGGGGCCTCGGGCTCATCCTAATTGATGACTGAAGATTCTTTGCCTTAGTAGAAAGTTGTGGTCTGAGGTGAAACAAGATAAAATAGGTAGAAAGAAAGAGTGTGATGTTCTGCTGGAGAGAAGAGGGAGCTTTCATAAATCGAAGTGATTACAACTACATCTATTCAGGAGCCGAGATCATAACAAAGGAATCTGGAGTGTTTCAGCTCATGACTGCATCTGTGTTGGATGTGATGCCATCTCAGAGAGAAGGGTTGTGGGAGGTGTCTGCTTATTGAGGTGTTTTAGCCTAATGAGTCATGTCTAAAGAGAGCCTCACTGGGGAACGGAGTAGGAATTAAAACGGAATCTCAGTGAGCAGCTCAGTTGCCTTGACAGCCAAACAGATGGCTTGCTGTGGTAGAAGGAGCGCTTGAGCTCTCTATCCTCAGATGGAATGCATGGAGTTTAAGTTCAGGGGATATGCCTCAAGATATTAATTAGCAAGTGTATGACAAAGGTTAAAATAAGAAAGTCAATATAAATCAAAGTTTCTGACTGCCCCTGTGCTGTGTTCACTCTAAATGCATTTTGAATGCCATTAAAAGTCATTTCATCACTAGATGTCCCGTTACAGCCTCTCTGTCTCCCCCTACAATGTCTTAGATGTCCGCAGACGAGCTCGAGGACTATGTGAACAGCCAGTTCGACGAGCTCCGCGATGTGGTTCGACTCGAGGAGAAGAGAACCCTTCACCTGGTCGACCTCAAAGAGGCGTTCCTAACGGCGTCCGCAGCGGAGAAGATCGCAGAGATCACTGTCCAAACCGAGCGGCTGCAGAAGGAGATGGCAAACATCACCCACCAGCTGTGCCTGCTTGAACAGGCCGAGGCACAGGACACTGTGCCTCCTGCTGTGCTAGCAGGACCCGGACCGGCCCAAAGAGTCAGGGTGAGAAGAAACTTACTTCCTTGTTCTGCCTCGTAAATAAGCACTTGGAATTACAAATATTGCAAAATAAAGCTGAGGTCAATAATTAATTCATGTAAAATTTGAAACACAGCAGTCTGGTGTCAATGGAATAATGGAAGCCTTTTAAAAGCAGGCACTGTTTCTCATGTCAATAAACAAGTATTGCCCAGCCAGCACAAAGTATTGCTGATGAATTGCTGACTAATGTGTAGCTGACTTTAAGCTGTAGTTTTGATCGGTTATCCACTGCAGAAGGATTTTCAGCAGTGCCATCTCAGCTTCTCTTCGGGTGTTTGTGACATGGCCGCCTTGACGGGCTCAAGCTCAACAGCTTGTTGCATGGCATAAAAAATCCCTTAGCAGTATGGATGCTGGCTCAGCCATAGATCAATTTGGGATCACCCAGGCGTGATTCCCAGTCCTTCCACTTACAGAATTATCTTCCTAATGATGGCGGCACCTGCTGCATTGTCATTATAGCGCGATAATTATGGTAACCGACTGCCGCCATACACAGCTTTGTTCTACATGAAAGGAGAAACTGCCTGTATTTTTGACGACATGCAATATTTGTATTTAGAGAATGCAGTATTTCCTATCATACCGTCACTTGTGTCAGCATGATAAAGGTTATTTGATGCTAATTATTCCGCAGCGCTTGTGCTGATGAAGCATCATTGCTGGGAGCACAGTTCCCTTTCTTCAGTTAGCATCTCTTTCCTGAAAGTGTCTGTAGATTTTCATTTAACGTTTTCCACGTGTGCATGTAAGCACAACCAGAAGTGCAAGTCATCTCAATGCACTTAACATGACCTCAGAGTCTGCAGTATTTCACTCCCTCATCTCTCATTTGTACATCGAGGAGGAGGCTTTTACTGCTGATAGACCCCAAATTAAAATATCCCAATGGTCTATTTGTCACTTGCCGTATTTTAGTCCCCACAGCCAAGAAAGCATTCTGGAGTGTTCCCTGGCGATGCTGTGCATTGCAAGGGAGGTTGTAGTAATGGCGGAGGCTGAAGTGCAGATTGCCTTTCTATTTGAGAAATGAATCCACTGTGACCCAGTTTCAATAAGGTCCTAATTGAATGCCAATGGTTTCCTCATTTGTTTTCATGTGTTGGCGATCACTGCTTTAAATACTACCTTAATAAATGATATCGCAATGGGCAGTTTTATTTGGAGATGTGTGGTCACAGGAGAGATGTGTGCAGGCGTAGGGGCTTGTGCAGCAATTCATTTACCAAGAACGTGTGTATCTGACTGTGTTTATGAGGGTAAAATTATGTTTATGATGCGTAAAACATTATTCTAAATTATTATTATAAGGTACAATGAGGTTGCCACAACAGTTGTTAAGAGTCTGAGATGCATCATAGTGGTGGACACCTTAACGCACCAACACCCATGGCAATAGGATACTCCTGTAGGTCTGAAACAAACCTTTATCTGGTGTTCATCTGATTAATCTGTCAGTCATTCTTTTGATTGATGTATAACAGTAATTCACTAAAATATTAAAATAGACATATACAGTGTATGAAAAGAAGTAAAGCACTGCTCATATTTGCAAAAGGTATGTGTTGTTTCAGCACTGCAGCCCGTTACCAGCAAAAACTGCAGCAACGTGAAGTCTATAGTTATTCACAGAGTACTCCATGAAAAACTCCATGAACAAAACCATGATAGCGGCTGATTTAACTCTGAAAACCGAGCCATTACCTTGAGCTTTGCCGAAATGAAAATACATATTTTAATATACTGATACTGTTTGCTGTTTTGCCTTTTGTATACGTCGCCTCACAATCTAATCCTGAGAGCTATAGTCGCAGCCTCCAGCACATTTTAGAGGTAATGTTTTGATCCCAGTTTTTTTTAATGGAAAGGAACAATAGCAACTTCAGAGCGAAGTCAGAAAAGCAATAGCAGCTTTGTAAACACATCATGTAAGGAAAGTGACCCCTGTGAGGCTGTGTGTAAAGGAAAATATGATGTAAAATATTTCGTACCTGCATAAATTCCCCTGATTTAACCCTGCCGGCCAAAAATAATTGAGCTTAGTCTTTATGATTAAGGCCAAACAAAACATCTTAATAATCTTCAGTCATACTTTTAAAGTAGACACAGGAACACACAGGCATAGACTTGTGCATGCATGCATGCACTCCGGGATGAATAGAATAATAGGAAGTTTTGAGTGCTTTTTTCTGCTCCAGTTTTCTCTCTTT
This sequence comes from Trinectes maculatus, assembly GCA_016785345.1. Taxonomy (NCBI): domain Eukaryota; kingdom Metazoa; phylum Chordata; class Actinopteri; order Pleuronectiformes; family Achiridae; genus Trinectes; species Trinectes maculatus. The sequence continues at coordinate 146,045 of JAFBJQ010001356.1, forward strand.
TCTCATCTCTCTCCACACAGTTGCAAACTGGTTATTAAATATCAGAACAAACATATATTGGTAAAATTTGCTTTTTAACAGCATAAATATTTCAATTTTGTGGATTGGATCTAAAATAAATGAAAATAAAAAATTGTATTAGACTAAATGAAAAGAAAGACAGACGTTTGGTCACACGGTGACCAAAACAACATAAAATTATGTAAATTGTAATTGATATAAAATAACAAATACCAATTAATGCATAACTAATACATTTCTTGCACAGCAAGAATTTAGTATGTAGCATAGATGGCTTCATGCCTTCTGATCACCAAGTATGACTGCCTTGATGTTAGTAATGATAGTGTAGGTTCACTATTAATTTCAGTTATTTATTTACATAAATATAAAAGATGATATAATGCAAGGGTTACTCTTGATTATGCACATTCTATCAGTATTTGTAGCTTTTTGTGAAGATTTTAGCATATTTTGATACACCTGTTTATTTTCTTTATATTTTATAGCCAGAGACAAATAGGTTTTTCATAGAAAACACATTTTCATTTTTCACTGTGCCATAACAGTTAACCATCCAAGTAAGAGAAAAGGAGAAGGCATTTCGCAGATAGAGGCAGCCTTAAAGCTGTTTTTGATGAATGGCAGTTTTGCACCCTGATTTCACAAATTGACTGTGAAGTCTGTTGAAGTGTTTGACAAAGTGAACTATGAAAAATTTGAAACCATGTATTTTTCTAGATCTGAAGCTAAATACATTTAAAGCCAAGTCTTAGTTAATCATAGTCTGTGCTTCACAGCTTCCACTCATCAGCTTCCCTCTCATCTACTGTGCTGCCTCTAGGAGCCAATGCCTTTAAAACAGTGTTAGTTAAACACCAGCACATAACCTGACTGGCTCATATTGTTATTGCACTGGCAATTTTGGTCCAGTAGAATTATGCAGAATATTAATGGGAACAAATGAGGCGATTCTGTGCTCAAGGTCCTCTGGACTAAAAAAAAAAATAGACCAACTGAGATGAGCAGTGGTGCAACAACTAGATTGGCTGTTTCAAGCTTTTCAAGGACGCATACTCGAGCTGTAAAATCTGGTGAGTGGCAGAGTAGTCATGTGTCTAGTGATCAGAAGGTTCTTTTCAACCTCCAGCGTGGGTTGGAATGTCCTTCAGCAGAACACTGAACACACAACTGCTCCTGATGCTGCACCATCATTGTGTGTCAGTGTGTGTGAGTATGGGAATGAGGTATCCCTTGTTGAGTTGACAGAACAGAGAAGTGCTATATAAATTTACGGTATGAGTACATTACAGGTATAATAATGTAATAGATATGCATTGTGAAATTATGTGATTACATCTTGGAGGAATAAAAAAAACACCATAATAAAATAATTGCATTTTGCACATGAGTCTAGGTTTCAGTTTGTCTATATGTGACAAAATCCATTATTTTGACATTTAAAAATATGTCTGAGTCACAATTCTCCTAAAACCACACCATCACATAAATAAAGTTTGGCCCCTCTTTGCTGCTTTATCTCAAATTGCTCCCGGTATGAAAAAAAAAGCTGATGAAAATTCATGAGCACAACTGGTGGATGCTATTGAAAATTCATTGGTCAGATTTAGAACAGCCAGCTGTGCCCCAGTTGGTGTAAATGATGTTGTTTACCTTTTGCTTGTTGGCCACAACACCTGTGCTAATATTTTGTCTCTCTCTCTTTCTCTCTTTCTCTCTCTCTCTCACTCTCTCACTTGTTGTTTTCAGCACGACAGTGAGGCCCGACCGAGGTAAGACTGCCAGTCTGATTCACATTCACTTAAATCACTATAGCAAGACAGTTTAGCAGGACTGGGGCCCCTCTGAGCCGTTTTGCACAGGTCATTGTTCCATCATGAGACCGAGACACCTTTTAAACCCGTCACAGACAGAAAGCGACCCATGCACAACTGCAAGTCACGCTGGAGCCCCAGCAAGGCGATTAGTCACTCTTATCTGTGTGTGCCCACTGGAATCAGAGGACCTGACAATCTTCCTGGTCCAATAAGGCTGCAGACAGTGGCTGGCAGGTTGTGACTGTGCATGCATTTGCACATATACGTGCTTACGGTGAATGTTAAGACAGGCTGTTGTGTCATTATTGGGGTCAAGACTCGACCTTTGCACAGCACCCTGTTTGCATGTTTGTGATCCCTAAGCCTGCAGGCATCTCTAAGGGGGGGTGGGAAACTTGAGAGGGACAGTCATGTTATTTTTAGCGGATATATTTCAGTTTGTTTGTGGTCAATTTGTTTTTGTTTGTTTTTTGGCTCTAACTACATCTTTCACCTTCATCTTTGTCTGTGTCAGACAACCTAAATTGAATACTCTTTCCCCAGCGTCACACATATTGATCTGTTGACACCAAAACTCTTTCTGCCTCTTTCACCCACGAGCCCCAGCACACCTAGCACCAGCTGCTGCCTCTGCCTCTCCCCTTTGCTGTCTCTCCGGGCTTTCATCTCGCAGGCGCAGACGCACGCGAACACACTGAGACACACTGAGACACACTGTCGAGAAACACCTGCACAACTGTCTCTAAAGAAAAGAACTGTGTTTTGAAGGCTATACAGGAGTCCAGCGTCGCACAAAACACGCTTTTGATGGACAACATGCCTGGTTTCTGCAGAGAGAAAAAGAATTTTTAATTTCACTTTGTACTATTCATATTGCAGCATTGCGTGCTTGTGGGATATGAATGTTATGACCTCTCTGGAGCGCCTTAGTTTTAATAAGCAGAGAAACTAAAGACCAAGGCTGGCACTCAACATGTAATATATTATTGATTGGTCAACCAGTATTACGAGCCCTGAGCCCTGGAGCAGATGGCAGCAAGCTTGGACCCAAGGGTGAGGGGGAAGCTAATAGTTTGTCCTTGGCCAAGGTTAACCTACATGTATCTACACACTCTTGCACACGCTGATATAATTATTTCCAGAGTCTGTCAAATTGCCCTAAATTGCAATGGCTGCAGAATCGACTATAGCTAGTGGAAAATTACACCATTTGAAGAGAAATACTGGGAGAAGGAGAGGTTTTGAAGGGATATTAAAAAAAAAAAGCATAAAGATGCCTTCATTACATTAGTTGAGTGCTAGAGGTTTATCATATTAGCATTTAGCGGTGAAACATAGAAACAGGAAGAAAAGGGAAAGGAGGTGATATTGTTGAGTGAGGGGGATTTGGCTGGATCAAGTGGGGAGTGGGTATTTAGTGCGGGATCCGGGATCCAGACAGAAAATTGATTATGGAGCAGTAACACTAATCTGCTGTCTGAGACCCGTATCGCTGCCACAGACAGAGAGCATTCCCACAGGACCACAATCCTGCCACCGCATGCATCTTTTCCAGCACTTCTCTTCAATACGATCCCTGGCCTCTGCTCAAGTCCCTTAACAGAGATACTTCTTGCCTGCCAAGCTTTGTTCTTTTCTTAATGTAAATCTTGCTTTACTTTACTCAGTCCAATGATCGCACCCTTCTGCATCTAATGCGATGCATTGCAGTGTTCGCTTTTGTTCCCTCCCCCTCGCCTCCCTCGTAGCCCCCGTCTCTGACTCAAACATTTTATGGATGTGTTTGTGCTTGTGTTTTTCGTGTTTATCTCCTCGTTTGCATATGTTGCGCATGCATGATCCCAAAACACCAGCAAATCAGCCTCTTTGTAAACTGAACTTGTATTTTCAAGCCTAGTGCGCCTGGCATTTTACCATATAAGAAGCTTATATGGTAAAATGCAAACAGTCGTTTCTGCAGGGATCAGGGGTTACAGCAGGATCTCAACAACCGCTCACCCAAAAAAGAACCACAATACTTTAGTGTTGCCCCAGTAACACACCTGCCATGGTGATTTTCCCAAAGCAGATTGGATGATGTGTTGGGAAAAATGAAAAAAAAAAATTGACACTCATATGGGTAACTGTTAGTTTTCATATAAATTAACATCCAGGGGAAGTGTCTTCAAGTATTTTACAAACAGATCAGATCGGTTTGTAGCACTGTGTTCACAGTACATGCAGTTGGATAGTGTGTGTATTGAGTGTGCCAGGGTAGTGTTGTCTCAAGTTGTCTTGTGATGTTTTTGTTTGCCAAAGACATGAACATTTGACTTTCTTGTGCATTCCCTCTGTGTCATATGACACTGAAAATGGCAGTAACTAAACCCAAAACACTGCGGGACATGTGACATGTTTGCTTTGCAAGAGTGATGGAGCCTTTCTGAGCAAATAGATTGTATAATCACACTAACACGGTAAGGCCCACTAAGGAGCCTAGCACCTTTCATTACAATGCAAGGTCTGCCCCATTCATTGCTTCAATCAATCATGTCTCCACCATATCTCAAGAGCCCCCTTCCCCTGCTCTGTCAATTGATCATGCAAACAGGGCCCATAAAGCACACAGAGCCGGACACAAAGTTCCTTATACTGTCCACTGCCATGCAATTACACACATGATATAACTATACTTTCCTTTATGGTCATTTAGGATATGTGGATTAGTTGAGTTCATTTTTTGGGTTAGGGTTAATTTTCTTTTTTACAGTAGCCTGTAAAGGCAGCATTAATTTCTGTACGATCCACAACAGCATGTCCATAGGATGAATGTTGGATTGATGTTTTAGTTTGTGATTGTTCAATATGTCACACTAATAATTAACTTGATTTATTGCCTTTACAGAATGTTGGCTTTTAAACTAGAGGCGGTTTTGAAAGGACACAAGTTATTATATTCAACTCCCGGAATCAGTAAATCACTTTTCCGTTGGTTACTTGTCTTTAAGATGGCAGGGATGCTGTCAATACAATACCACCATTTCCACATTACCTTTTTACTATGCTTATCCAAAAGATCTATTTAATTCAAGATCTTTTCTAAGCTGTACATTTTATGGATGAGCTGCTTGTGAGCTTTGTCCCTATAACTGCTAGCAAGGCAAAGCATGTATGCACTAGCTCTAAAATAATGCAATTCCATTGCATTATTCACGTTTTCTTCAATTTGTGTTTAGCTCCCATTCTTGTCTTCCCGTATCCTCTCAATACATTCTTGTGCGTCAGTTGGGTATCGAGATTGTGCAAATCCTGGCAGATAAATTGTAGTTTTCTCAGCCTGTGAACTTGTGTAGCTAAGTCTACGTAATGGAAGTTCCTTGTACTTCAGGATTGTTTTTTGGTGGAAGTCCATGTCCTAGAGTCCTTGTAACAACTGAAACGTGCGTTCAGTGTAGGCCCACCATCACAGGCTATTCAATCAAGATCTGTTTCTCACATCAACTTCATTTGGTTTTTTGTATTCAAGCTAGTGAGCTGAATCATCTTCAGTGTTTCATATATCTAACTCCACCAGCAACCCCCATTCAGTGCAATCACTCCTTATGTCTTCTTATGTCTTCTATAGTGGCTATTACTCCATTAAATCCTAAGTGATTTCTTTGACCTTGAATCACCACGGCGACTTATGGACATGCTCTTTCCGGTCACACATGATTGCCCATCGTGAGTCTGATCTTCCTGTGTTGTTTGTGTTTCTTTTTCTTTCCACTCTCACCAAATTCTTGTACATTGTGGGAAGCTTGAGGTTTCTCTATAACACTGAAAAGCGTCAACCTTTCTGTGACTGAAGAAACACAGGTGCGTTGGGGGACACAGCTTGTGTGTCTGAGCGGCTTGGCCTTCGCTGGGTTGAATAGGGGAGAGCTGTGAAGAGCTGGAGGTGTCAGGTGTGTAGTCAGAGGACACAGAACAAAGCCCAAAGATGAAGGTCTGGGAGTCAGGGAGTTGTATTTCCTCTAATTAAAAATTTACAACGTCTGCTACTAAAGGAGCCACAACAGGGCCTCTGAGTCCTGAGTCTTGCCTCTGAGTCCTTTGTGTGCTCGTGTTTGGGTCTGCACAAGTGTGTGTGCGTCATCATGCCCTCATTTAATAATTAAAAAGGCTTCAGCTAGACCCACCTGTATCTGTTTTCCTGTGTGTAAGCCAGCTGCTTGTTATGACTGGACTGAAGCCTCTTCATCACTACACTCCCACCCTCTTTTTAAGTTACCTTCAATCAGCTGACAGATCAGACAGATGCTATTCTGTCCACACTGTGCAGAGAATTATTGATATTGACCAATGATAAATAAAACAAAAATAGGCTCAGCAGCTGTGTTAGATCCACCCAGCTGGCTGATATTTTTCTTTCTCTCTGTTTTACATTTGATTATTTTCTTCACATTCTGCTCATCACATTGACTTCAGACTTTGCCAAGGACCCAGTGAAGTGCAGCTTCGTGAAGGTTTTTTGGATGAACGGTTCTCGAAAATAACTGACAGACAAGTGATTCCTCCACCAAGGATAAAAACGTCAGACATTCTCTCTCTCTCTCTCTCTCGCTCTCTCTGGCAGTTATTGGTTTCTCCCAAATCTACCTGCAAATTTATAAATATGAGACTCATTTTTTTCATACTGGATTTGACTTAACTTGGATTGGCAGCTAATATGTTTACTTAGCTGGATTTGAATTTCACTGGAGTGTTAGTAATAGTGCCACATTTTTTTTTCATTTTGGTGTTCATTTCCTATAGTGCAGACCTGTGATGGACACAGTATATCCAGCTTTGAGCAGAGCCTTTAGAGTGCTTCCGGTATTGATCGGCTGTGCAGATAGATGAGAGCTGTGCCAAGTGCTGCCTGTGTTGTCTGTGATTCCAGAGAGCAGAGAGTCAGCGTTAAGTGTTTGTGATGCATTCAAGGCTGTAGTGCAGCAAAATCGGGTTGAGGCCGTGTTTGTGTAGGTGCTCAGAGCCCAGTGCCTATGAATAATACATTGTTAATTCATGTGTGTATAATACACCTTTCAACCACATACTTTTCCTTGCCATCCTGCTGCTGTCATATTTACACATGCATTTGTGTGCGTGCGTGTGTGTGTTGTACGGCCTTTTTGGTGATTAGCACTGTGACTACGTCATGAGTAAAGGGGTGACTGCCGTTTTTGTTCTGCTGACTTTGAAGAAGAGAGATTTAACAATTTAACAAGGAGCATCACAGGACTTTTTCATTATTCATTTCTTTGTGGAACTTTGCCGTCAAGTATAAAAGAAAGCTAGACATTAGTGTAATGGGTTAAGCACCTTTGCAAGTCATATTTCCCATTCTGATAACCCTGTAGTATCTAACATGTACTGGAGCTCGGTGTTCCACTTCACGTTGAGTCTCTTATACTGAGAAACCAGACAACTTTTTTCAGGTCTTACATTCCTCTACTGTCTCTGCGACAGTAAATCGAGGCAGAGCATCACGTCGCATTATAAAATGTCTTGATGTGTCATTATCTACTTCGTTATTTATGAATATGACGTTTCTGTTCTGCGATCCTTTTTCCCCCAATCTGTCTTGTGAACAAATTTTCTCTGCACCTCCTTATTAAATTACCCAGCCGTCAGCCATATTTCCTCCAGCTGTCTCATCTTTATAATCACATTGTCACACAAGCCTGTGTGGTTCATCTGTTCTGTAAAGCAAAAGGCTACAGGAAATTATGTAACAGTAATAATAAATTCATCTGTGTTAATTACAGATGACTTTACCCTTTGAATCGGGATAAATCTGTGTGTGTGTGTGTGTGTGTGTGTGTGTGTCTTACATATTTTGCAGCATGTGTATGTTGCTGTGTGTTTATGCACACATGCACTCACTTGCAAAGAATCGAGACAACAAAAGGAGGGGGGAGAAAACAATGCCAGCGCTCTTGCTTGGTGAACACTACTTGCAGTGTTCACCATTTTAATTAACCATGGGAGCACAGCAACATTTGCTAATTAGCTAATGCAGTTGAGAGTGATGGGAATAAAAGCTATATTTTAATGATAGCTATGGGCCAAAACTCAAGGGGGTCAACAAAGCTGCGACAATTCATTCCTGACCCAAATATAGCAAGTCAAGTAATAATTTGTTTTAGATATTTTACACTAAACGACATATTCTGTCATCATGGCGGCACCTGCTGGCAATATTTGTAGACCAGAGCAACCGAGCTGCACCTTCATGGTATTATGCATTTACAAATAAGTGAATAGGATCTCTGAAAAGTCGTCTTCTGTTTATAACTACCCTTCTCTCTCTTGCTCTCTCTCTCACACACACACACACTCACACACACACATATACACACACAGAGAGAAGGATCACAGCCTGTTACCCTTTGGGTGAAACTGCAGGTCTGATTGCAGCTTGGTTGAGATGTAGGAGGGCGATAGTGGCAGGTTGAACCAAGAGGCAATGAATCAGTGTCTTATCAAACCTGTGGGCCCAGATATGTTCTGTCAACACAGGAAGCGCTCTAGTGCACGGCGTTGAAGAATATCTACCTTCCATGTCTGGATACCACCACAACGACATGTGTGTGACGACATGGTGGGGCAGTCATTGGGGCACTTTCCCAGTTATTCTCCAAGCGATGGTGGGGAAATGGCCATGAATGTTGGCAAGTCTGATTCAGCTGCCTCAAGACAAGTGCTGTCACCATGTCGAGTTAAAGCTGTGGCTTAAGCGAAATGAGGAAAATCCTCATATTTAACTCTCTCTGGATTCCGGAGATTTAGCACACAAAATCACCATAATCCAGCATATTTCTTTAAAATGATTTGTTTGTTTAGCCTGAATTTTCCACATCGTTTGTTTTCGCAAAACCTATTACTGTCTCTGCTTTTAGATCATTGATCAAGATCTCCTTCAAGTGTAGAGACATGTTTGCATACTTCAATTACAAATTATGTATTTTGCTGTGATTACTGATAGAATCCATTTTTTTCAATTCAAAAAAGGGATAGGCGTGCCCCTTGATTTAAGAAAATAATAAAAAAAAAGTATAAAAAGTATAAATGAAATTGCTTTTAGTTTCCGGATGATGAATTGTCTGATCGGGGCATGGCTGGCTTTTATGATGGATGTTTTACAGGATGCATTAGTACACATAAAAGTTTATTAGTCAGGGAGCACTGGGGAGCTGTCTAGCCCCTCGATTATATTTCACTGTGTTGCAACCCTGGATCTAAACATGGTGCGTTTAGAATAACAACAGATTTCATCTTGGACTAATAAAGCCCAAACTAGTTTCTGTTTAAGCAGCACCGTCAGCAAAGTCTGACAGTCTGCGTTGCAGTAAATAATCTACATGTACAGTACACTTTCTTTCAAAGACGGCTTTGTGGTGTAGTAATCATCGATCAAATCGTTTTGCACCACAGGAGCAAGACTTTTTTTTGGTGCCACCCTGATTAAAACCTTTTTATGCCACAGTGTTGGACACTTTGATGAGGAAAGAGCAGGGAGCGATGCAAATGAGCGTTATGACAGTCTGCTTTTCTGTCCTGTCTGCGTGGGTGTCCTTGATGCTGAGGACTTGGATGGAGAGGAGGGGGAGTTTTCAAGTGACAGAAGGCTTTGCCTAATGGCCAGTCTGTTCTCTAACTCTGTCAGTCTATCTGTCCCACAGACACACAAGCGTTCTCCCCTCCTCCTTCTCTCTGGCCATATGGGCATCTGACAACCCTCCATCTCTGACAGAGGAGAGTACAGCAACACAGGGAGAGAATATATCATCGCTCCGAGTGTGCTGTGCTCTGGCTGTTAATCTAAAAATGTCTCCAGAGTGATCAGGATCCCAGGACAGCTCTTTGCTGGGCACCTGGGCAGTTCAGTGATTTAACATGGCGCCAGTGTTCTGCTGTGAGGGGAGGGAGATGTCTGAAAGTGGCAACAGGGGGCAGCTCTGCCAGGCTGCCAAGTGTGTGGATGCTGCTGTGACCAGTCCGTCTTCATAATGGCTGTCTGGCCATGGGGCAGAGCCAGCTCAGTGTTCACATGGCGCTGATGGCAGACTGTGCAGATCAGGCTGGGATGGACTCTCTTTTAGGCAACCCTGAACTGCACCACTCTGCTCTGAACGCAGCCTCGTCTCAAACAGTAGCTTTTACAGTCAGCCATTTATCCAGCGTCATAAACAGGTTTCTTTATGGATCCTGGTTTTACTATGTTTTTAAAATTAATAGCCGCATATTTGTAAGTGCGCCAAATAAATAAATGCAGGAGATGTCACAGTTAAAGATCAGACCTCCTGACAGCAGACTAAATCCAACGTGCCTCTGCTCTCTCAAGTCTCTTTGTTATACAGTGGGGAACCATTAAGGTGATTTCATTATCTCCGCCTTGCTCTCCTAAAAGGGATCTTCTTAATGTCCTTCGTTGCTATTTAATTTGTGACCAAGAGTAGTAGCTGTGGAAAATCGGCTGTTCGGGGTAATTGTTGACTGTCGGATTGCAGACCTCAGTGGGAGAAGAGGTTTTAAGGCGCTTTCCCCACATGGAGATCCACACACAGTCACATAACGACAGCGAGCGGCCAATGCTTGTCTTCATGTTTGGGTCGTTAATGAGGCGTTTTATTTTGGTGGACGTCGTGCACGGAACGGCCGCAGTTCTCCTCAATTAATTCCATAATCGCTCCCGCGGCCACAGAAATTGTAGAATCACTAAATGAGCCATTGTGAGATTGAGTCTTCACCGCGGTCTAATGCTCTTATCTGAATTGCTCTGCGTTAATTCCTGTGTATGATTAACGGCGGGTAGCTGTGTAGTAACGGGAGAGAAATTAGTTCATCCGACTCCACGTAGCTGCTGCGGCAGAGACAAACCTGGGTGATTATGCTGATTGGAGGACTTTTTTCCACATCACTGCCCTCTCCGCCTCACTGTGCAGAGTCTGCAGGCAGGAGAGGGCGTCCTCAACGTCATACTGGGTCACCGCACTCTCCGGTGGACACTTTAAAATAATGGCATGCATGAGGATGAGTTTAAACATGAGGTATACCAGAGGCGATACAGCTGATGGATGATAAGATTTATTTATCAAAGCCTCTCCCCGTTTCACTCTGACAAATAAGCTGAGGAGCTCACAAAGGGTCATATTAAACAGCCCCCAGCTCCCTGGCCTGTGCACAGTGATGCATTGCCTGTTGTTGTGCCTCGTCTCGTCGCTTCTTCCATGAAGCGATTAAGTCCATAGAGCAGCATGGATTCATCTCTGGGTGCCGCGTTGTTTTCCCGCGGGAACAGCGTGAGTAAAGTGGCAACGCCGATAGAAGTGCTCGTCGTAAGTCTTCATTCAGCTCAGCGTGGATCACATAGTGGGATGGGTATAAATCTTACACGTTTTCATATTTGAAGAGTTGCAGTCTGAAATGAAATGTGATCCCTATAAAGGTCCATGTTTTCCACATAACTGATACAAAAAAAACTTTTCTCAACTGTATCAGGCTGTTTTTTTGGAATATAAAAATGGTAAGGATCCATTTTTCAGTGGTCAGTGTGGAAGCATGGGGAAAATCATTTCCTCTACGCTATGTATCACAATGTAAACAAAGGTCTGTGGCTCAAAGGGGCTGCTGCACAGATGTGGCTATAAGGAGATTTAATGGATTTATCATTAACATGCCCCTGGAGTTTTGACACCGTTGTCAATTTTTCATCCATTTCATGGAGGAGCAATTTCATTGTGGTTCCATTCTTTGTCTTAAGGCGCGCCATTAATATCATGGATTTTAATGAGTGTGCTGTGCGGAGCTTGTGTGCATGACTCCCTTAGAGAATATTAGATCTATCGTTTTTGTTTTCGTCAGTTGCCGGTCAGGCAACTGCTATTTTTTGTGGTGCTGTATGATGGTCAGTATAAGTCTGTGCAAACATAGTATTTTCCAATTGCAAACACAATATCAGTTGTGTTTCTTGTGGAGTGTCCTCCATCCGGGCTCCTACCACGTATACTTGTTATGTTTTGTGTCACTGACTTTCACATAATCACATTAAGCCACATCAGTTAATCTAATGCGCTTCAGGTGTCGCGTTTATGATTGTGTCAGCGGTTTTAAAGTGATACTATCATGAGCCCAACACCTGCACAGCTGGCAGCACCTGTGTCCACAATGCATCTCACCGCAGAATATTAATAGAGTCCTTGCTCCTCGGTGACTGCTGTCTCGCTCGCCGTGGGTTCCAGGACGGGACATGTGTTGCAGGAGGAATGTGGTGTTTCACAGAGGGGAAACTGCGTTTGTAGAAAAGAAAAATAAATGCAGCTGTCTACAGATTAGCATTAACGTTTCACAAAATGAATTGTTAAAGCCTATGAAGTGGGAGGAAGGGTCACCACATATTTACATAATAATCAAGCATTAAAAAAGCTCTTAAAGACGCGACGGAAGATTTTACTGACCTCTCTAACCTTATTTCTTCGGGGACGTTACTCTGGAGTCTCAATGCTTTCAGGGAAGGTCATGCTTATCTTTAGTCTCCGGTTTACTTTGAAAATAACAGACAGCTTTCCTCTAATGAGCCCAAAGACGTGTGACTCATTTACAGTCAAAAAGGCTCTGCGGTGCAGCACGGGGCAGATCCAGTCACGTTCTGAAAGAAATCACTTACACCATGCGAAGAGCAGCCAGTGATCAGTGCCGATAATAATAAAACCCTGACTGTCAAATACATAACTGTGATGTCTCCCAAGAAAAGACAGCTTCATACTGTGCGCTGAGAGCCCCAGGCTACTCTGAAAAAAATCCTGCTTGTACATCAAAACCCACTGTATAATCTCCAGTGGTGACTCTTAATGTCCTGTCCTGAAGATTCAAAAGACTTTTAAGCCCCTTGATGACAACAGACTTATTAATGTGAGGGAAAACAGCATAAGCGCCCATTTAACAGGTGGCGCCAGGAGGAATTCACTGATTATTTATCACTTGCTAAATTAATTTATCAGTATTATTTTAGACATAATTTAAGCAGTGTACGATATTATTATTGACTTCAGCTTAAACAGTTCAGGACATTTGTGCACCCGACTCATTTGGCTGTCACGACTGTTCACTTGATGCTCTTGTCAGGAGAGTGAGTTACCCAGTGGTTGGTTATCTATATAAATAGAAACTACTTGTACATCGCTTCTGCGTTTCCTGTGCCCTTGCCACAGCAGCACGCCCTTGTCGAGATACCATCACTTCCTGTGGCCGTTCTATCTCCCGGCCCTCTGTTTTGGTTTTTCCTCCCCGTAGCGCCCATAAATCGTCTTTTCCTTTCTTAAGTCTCGCCCGTCTCCTGGAGTCACTCCTTTGCCCTTCTTAGTTTCTTCCCGTCACATTTCTCTTCATTAGAACACATCCATATCTCAAATTGTAGCTGGCAGGATCATCAAGGTGCAAAGTGTTGGGAAGATCACAAGTGTGCGCTTAATGAAAGGTGTGTAACAGGGGCTGTTTCAAAATTACACATCCTCAGACCGAGGAACATAAATCCATGGCGAGAAGAAGGGATGTTGGCAGACAGGAGATGGGGAAAGATATAAAACTTTCCAGGACAATGGCCAGTTAGATTCTGCAGAGCATTAGTGCAGAGATGTTAAATTACCCATTATAACCTACTGTACCACTTCCTCACCCCCTTTTTTTTGTAATTAGGTCGCATTCTACAAATTAATGCCTATCGTTTTTTTCAGTCTCTCTCTTCCTGACACCATTAAGCCACTACTCTCCTTTCTTTGCACCTTTCACTTCACTGAAAAGTAAGAATGAGAGTAAAGTTCTATCAATAACCATTAAGGGTCCTCTCTCATTAGACCAAACCTCAGAGCCCCCCCAGAGCTTGAGAAATGGTCTATGTCACCATGTGGGATGGAGTACACTTTGCATCGTCAAGACTGGAAATCCAAATTCCAATAGTTATTTTCATACCAACAATATGATGTAGGCTACATGGTCTTATTCCCATTCATCCTGTTTGCTTAATCAAATCAGCTTTGTCACTAACCCCCAGTTTGCTTTTCAGCTCCTCCCTCTTTCCATCTTTCCACAACCACACACACACACATATAAAACGACAAACCCATTCGGCATATCCAAGCCACTGCAGTTTGATTATTCATATTGCAACGAGGCTGGATCAAGCTTGCAAGGCTGGGAGAGCATGGTGGGACTGTTTCCAGATGATGACTTGCAGTTTTTATGCCGAGGGTAGGGAATTCAGACTGAATCAGGGCGTGGACGCTTCCCTCCCTCCTCCGTCTCCATCTGAGTGCCACGGGTTGGAGGCTAAAACAGGAATCGGATGAGAGCGATGAAAGTCAGGAAAAGTCCAGGAAAAAAATTCAGAGACACTCGTAAAGTGAGACAATACAGTAACAAGTTTATCCTAATGTTCTAGTCTCATACCATTGTCTTTCTCTGGTACTCACATACGTACGCCAGATTTCCTCACGCTGATGTCTATCCATCACCGCTAAGCACTGCCAGTATGTATCACCAAGCCCCTGCAGGAGGCAGCACTCTCAGCTCTCAGCCCTCCATTCACCTCTGTCCACAGACCAGGTCCCACCAAGGGGAGGAGGCAATGATTGGTGCTGATCAATAATACATCGACTGCATTAAGGTGTATGAATAAGTCATGGAAAAACCCAGTTGTGGGTGTGGACACACACACACACACACATACACACACACACGGGTCTTTTACCAAGACCAGGGAAGATGATCCGTCAGGAAAAAAGGTGAATAAAGCAAGTACTTAAACTTGTTGGGAAATTTATCACCCACCCACTGACAGTTGGTTGCATGTTGAAGCCTCTCTCTCTCTCTCTCTCTCTCTCTCAGGTAATGGCCCTTTTCCGGTGGGTGGAATTAATAAGTTAATACAACCATGTGTCCTAAGGCTTAGCAGTGGCCATCTGAATATAAATAGGTCATTTGGCTCGCTTTGTGTGATCTTTTTTTTTTTTTTATTCATTTCTTTTTTATTCACTAAGACCCTGTGACTGTTTTGGTTGATTGGAGATGCAAAATGAAATTGGTTTACACAAATGAATCTGCAAAACATTTGACTCCAAACACTGTCTGACACAGTAGGGAGCTGTGCGATGCGTGATGCAGGGCTGCCGGTGCAGTGCGGACCAAAGAACGAGCTGAACAGCCTGTGCGATGCTATAGATCGTTTGTTGTATACTGAGAAAAAAAAATTGTGTTGTGGATGAAAGTGCAGGTGGTAACTTTGCCAAGAGTTTCAAAGGGAACAGCGCTTTTAAATTATTAATGTCTCAGATGTTTACTTAAGGGAAATTGTAGAACTCTACAGCAACTAAGCCTGTGCGCGCGCGTGTGTTTATATACCAACAGTATTGTTTTGTGAGGTAGTCTATAAACGCGCACTATAGGCCAAGTTGTGTGTGTTGATTTGTACCTTGTGAAAATGTATATGATATTTTATTGATTGACCTCCATGCATTCTGAAGTAACACGCCATACAAGCCTCAGCTTATAGGTTACACAAGTGTTAGCACACGCTCACGTGTGCGCACCTTTATGAGATGGCCTGTTGTGAGGATGTGCTGCTTGAGGAGGTGCAGGAGGAGGGGTGACGGGAGGAAGTGTGTCACACAGAAATACACAGGGAGCAGTGCTGAGAAAGATGTTGCTGCCTATTAACCAACACTGACATGTTCTCAGGGATTGTGCTGAAAACGGCATGAGACATTTTGACGTCAGTGATGGAACAGTACTGAAGCAAGTGTGAGAAAAATCAATGAATGGAAACATGTCCCTTACAGAGAAACACGCCGCGAAGGAGAGAATACACACACACACACACACACACACACACACATACACGCATTGTTCTTCTCCAGTTTGTGATCTATAAAAATGTACGAGATCAAAATTATACATAGAACAGTGTCTTTTTTTTGTTGATTTTTGCTCTGGTCTATGACAATAAATTCAAATTATTTACGCTGACTAACTGTCCAAGGTCGTAGGGAGTGGACGTTTCCAAAAGAGATGACAATCATTCTTGAGGACACTGAATCTCATTGAATTAAACAGCATCCCACCGCAGTAAAGCGTGTGTTTACAAATTACACACTGAGCTATAGCTTCTTGAAGCTTTTGGATTCATAATAAGAAAAATGGAGGGTAGAATGAGCAAAGTTGCCTCTGAGGAAGGAGCAGTGCTCTATCACCCTCATGACATTGTCCAATTAGAGCCTATGATTAGTGGCGACTCCCTCCAGTGAGAATGAATCTATCAGCCGGGCTCAGATTGCTGCGGGTCCCCACAGTTTAGCCATCACTTTGTCTCCGTCTATAAATCCGACAGAATGGATGATTTCTACTTATTGGCTTGATTGAAGCATTTTTGTATTTGCATGATATGTGTGCATGGTGGAGGAAGTGTTTGTGTAGCTGCATGCAGGTGTTTGAGAGGAATAGAATAATTACGTATTTATTTACTGTTTTTCTCTCTTGCAGATTACCGGAGCCGAGGGCGGACCCCAGGGACCCACAAGACTTTGAAGATGACGATACTGGACCGTCCATGGACCACGCCCCCTGATCACCACATCGGACTCTTACTACAGCCACTTGTCCTTCAGTGTCTTCTTCAGCCAGCTGTCAGCCAAGTTGAGCTGTTAGTCTGGCCCTGGCTCTGTCAGCCATCGCCCCCTGTACCACCCCACCCCTCCCTCCCAAGTGACCTTGAAGAAGGCCGCTGTGACAAATATGGATGGCCACGTCTTTTCTGCTCTCAAACCTTTTTTTTAACGCCTCACTAGCTCCCAACTTTCTGTAATCGAGACACACACGTTTTGTGCAATCAGTTATCGTCAGGCTCGGTTTCCACAGCCAGTCAGATACTTGGCTCTCCAGTGATCCTGGCTGACTCAAAGAGCCTGGGTGGGCAGCCGAGCGGCGCATCTGTTAAGTCTAGCAGATGTCAGGAATGAGAAATATCTGTGACATTTATTCACAATAATCATTTTGGTTCGGTTGTTTTGACAAAAAACCTCGCCTAGATTCTGAAAGGGAACTCAGTCAGATGCCGCAATGCCGTACGTCAACAAAGGTATATTTCACAGAGCTGTGATGGGCGTTATGATCATGTAATAGAAAAAAAAAAGATGTAAAGAAATATAACTTTTGCTTCTGTTCTCTAAACTGTTCCATAAACTGCTCTTGTTGCCTTCAGCCTTCTTCTCTCACAGCCTCTAACCCTGTGTCTGCTTGATTCTTTATACTCAGAGATTTGTGCATGCGTCTTCCAGTGCTTGTCAGCTCTATTACCAGAAGTGGGGTACATTTTGACACCTATTGATTGGTAAACGTCGCCGGGCCTTTGCTAGGTAAAAATCGAAACTGTAATTGGACCGTGTAAAATAGCACTCTCACATTTCCAGCATTCCGTGTGCTGTAATGCAGAGGCTCATTACTCCTGGCCAATCTGCAGCTGGTGACGGATAACCATCCCGACAAGCGTATTTCTTTTCGTACCGTGACCTGCTCAGCCGTCGCTTTCATTCATGATATACGCCCACAAGTCTGTCTGTATCAGCTGTTTGTTTGCGTCTGATTGATTCTTATGAAATCATGCCCACTTCCATATTGTTTACAACGAGTGGTCTGCCGAGCCTTTCGTCAGATGGAAGTAGGTGTTGTTTCATTTATACTGTGTTGGGAAAAAAAGATAGATGTGAGATAGTTTTGACAGCAGCATGACTCCTCTGTTGTAGCTCTGTGCTACGATACACTAAAGGGCTGTATCACCACCCAAGGGAAATGTTGGTGAATTCGCAGCCTATTGCTATAACCCCAGCAGTTCATCTTTTATTCTTGCGTCTCAGCAGACAGGAATCTGGTTGTTTATGTTTCTCTCCCTTCTTGTATATATTTTTTTTTATCTTCCATCTATAAATATAAAGAGCCCTGTTTCTTAGATTGGATGTTGAAGATGACGTTCATATATCCACTCTCAGAACACGTCCTGCATTATTTATGTAATGCATAACACTACAAACACCTGAAAGTCTAGACTCCATTATGGGAAACCTTAGAGGCATGTGACGATCGATGGATACGGGACGAGGGGGAGCGTAAAGAGGGAAATCGCAAACTGGAGGATTTCTCGTTTCCTTTCATCAAAATTCAAAGCAGGAACCAGCCAGATAGGACTGGGAATTGGAGATTTGAGAGCAAAGGGGGCTGGAGCAGAACTCTACAGGGTCTCGGCTCCTCTGAAGACTCATTTAAATGCAGACTTTAATGCCAGTATTTTAATGCAGACCCGAGACCAGCTAACCCACTTTTCATTAACCCGCAGCCACAATCAGAATTTGTCTCACCTCGGCCCATTTTCCTTTCACACCTTACTCCCCCTGCCTTCTCATGCTCACACCGAGCGTGGCACATATTGGCTTCGCAGGTGATCTCGACACATCTCAGCGGCAAGAAAGTCAGCTAACCGATGTGCATTGCTGTCAGGTCGGTGCCACATCTGGGATCGCGTTCTCCTGTGAGCTTCTTTCTGCAGCAATAATGGGCCTTAATGATTTACCGTGGGACGCAGCGACCGTCAGCATTCGCTAAGCGACTGATTAAGCACCAGAGCACTTAAACCCTTCAGAGAATTTCTTTTTTTCTTTTTTTTTTCATCCTGCGTCCGTGTACGTGTGCGTTTTAGTGTGGCTAAGCTGATCTTAGTTAGCTGGGAGGAGGCACAGATACATACATGCAATCTTTAACTGTCTGAGCATCCTGCACGAGCAGCGAGGACCTGAGTCGAGTAGGATGAAAAAGGCGACGTTCGCAGATGAGAATGCTTATACCAGGGTTTAGAATCGGGATTTAGCGCATTGTGTTAAATTTGTGGAGACATACGTCTGGTTGCTTTCAAGGTCATATGAACGGGGATGGTGATGTTTGGATGCAGTGGAAAAGAGTCGGGATGCTTGGTTTTTAACATTCCATAGATAACGCCGATTGCTGTTACTTTTTGGTACTGGAATGCCTTTTACTCCCTTTGTCACTGCTGGGATGAATCGTCCTCACAACATGGATGAATGCGGAACACAGGGAAGCGGGTGGCGAGTTATAGTTTTGCTGGGAGGCACATTGCATTGCAGGGAAAACAATATGCAACATGTCCAAACTGTAATATGAATATGGAATGTTACGTTTTGCTTGCACAACTATGTCATCACATGCACCAATTTCCATAGAGTGAGTGTCCATGTTTCACTCGAGTCTGTTTTCTAAAACCCCGGGAACCCGATTTTGATCCACCCCTGTTTTCCTTTCCTTTGCTTGTCCACGCCCCAGCTCTCCTCATGCCTCTCATCATTCATGCTGTGTACACAGTCTGTCCCGTTCTGCCTGCCCAGGCTCCTCTGGAGCTTGTTAATTGCGTTGGTGACACAGGTCTGTGTGTGAAGCAGCAGTGGTAATTGCTCTGGTCTGGCCTGAGGACAGGGCGGCGGAGTGGTCCGGCCTCAGGGTCGGCCCCAGGGCTACGAGATTAGATACATGCTTCCACGCTTGATGAGATGGGCGGCATTAACAGTTTTACCAGCGACAGAGTCGATCATCAAAGTTGCCTTGCTGTCTTCATTGGGTTTGACTACACAGCTCGTACTGTACTGCATTGTATGTTATATATGATTTCCCAGTTCGCCAGTGGCTGGAAAACTCTTACTTTAATAACCTTTCAATTACAACAAGGGGAATTTTTCAAATAATATTAGCAAAAGTAATATAATAATAATATTGATTATATTAGTTATATAAGAAAAGATAAGCTTTTGTTGCTGAATTATACACAACCTTAAAAACTCGTTATCAAATGCCATCATTTTGATGTAATAATCTGCAGACAGCATCTGCAGCAGCAGTGGCTGTTGTGTATCGAGCAGTGAGTCACTCAGTGTCGGTGGCCCCCATTCATCAAGCTGTTATGGAAAAGACCAGAGAGTCCACCCTGCAAATTATCCCAAATAAATCAAGAGCAGCATTTGGAGAGAAACCAGTGAAACGGGTTGACCATGTATATATAAAACACCTAAAGTGGTGCTGTTTGATTTAAAAAAAAGAACAAAAAAAAACATGGCGCTGTTAAATTAAAATGCCATATATCATTCTGAAGTTTTCGCCACTCTGTGCTGGTGTTTTTGTAGCAGCTGTCAAATTGGGATTTCCCTATGATTTCACTCCCTTGTACTGAGAATGAGACACAGCAAAGTGGCTGGATGGTCAACATTGTGTTTTCACAGCACGACGACCCCAGGGTTGAACTTTGCAAGGGCACACTGGGATGTGTCCTGAAATAACAAGGCTGGATGTGTTATCACTGAGTAATGCACGGGTCTTAAGGCTGGATGTGTTTCCTTGGTGCCACGTGGCTGACTCCTTCACAGCGATTAATGAAGCGTAATATACAAGACGTTTGCTTCAATGGTCAACATCAAGGTTCACTACGACCATAGGAAGCCATTCTGTCCATCAACATGAATGCATATGTGAAAACATAACATGTTGCGAAATATCATTTACCTTTGACTCAAAAGAAACTTTCTTTTTCCATGTTGCTATTTCAGTTTCTGACACGACTGGAATCTACATGTGATGTGCTACTTCAGCAAATCTGGAAAGATCTGCAATACACAACAGCCACCCAGCAGAATGGGTGGGGGTGGGGGTCTGGAGTCAGGAATGAAAAAGATGTTGCATTTTGTATTGTGTAAGCACAGCCGGTGTAAACTGCAAACATGGTGCCTAAGTAATGCTCGTGGGTTGTCAAGAACCGATCAAACTGTGTTGTACACTTCTGAATGTGTCCAATAATAAGGAGCATGAGAAGGAATGTGATTTAAAGTAACCTAATAACATAGGGCTGATAGAAATATATATAGAAATATATATATATGATAGAAATATATATATATATATATATATATACTGTATGTATGTATGTATGTATGACTCAGGAATGTCAGTATCAGTAAGAGCTTGTTCAGTAAACACGACCTTGTCAATATAGTTCTTCAATGACGTGTTGTATTATTTTTTGTACTTTCCACCTTCGAAAAAATGTTTCCTCAGCAGTTTCCCCACAGAGACGACGCTCACAAGATGACAAGCAGCAGAAATATCAGATCCTAACTTGATCCTATGATGATTAGACATCTCCACCAAACTCCACACACGCTTTTATCTACTGAAAAGTCACTTTCACAGCAAGATTTTTTTCCCCCTTAACTAAAACCTCCTCTCGACTGGAAGTTGAGTTGATCTGAATATTGAATATTACAACATGGATGTATTCCTTCTGTGGTGTAGCGTAAAGGCAGCACACATGGAACATGGCAGCTGTGCTAATGACCTCAGTTCAACAAGAGGAAATACTGAACTTTCTACCTCCGCAACATCAAACCTTCAGCACTTCCATTAAAATCCAGGCACTGCGCTGCTATAGCCACTATAACTATACGATATCTGTTTATCAAATTATAAAAGTCACAATGGAAGACATAAAAAGCATAAATGAAAAATTGTGTAGTAGTAGTTTCTTCTCCTCGATACTGGTTTGTTCCTGAGGCTTGACATTTTTAAAGCAGTAAAAAGATGAAGCTACATCACAGGCAGAGGGAAACTGTTTTTTTATAAAAAAAAAAAAAAGGCCTGCGAGCCGAGGTGCAGTTTTAAAAGGCGTGAAAAAGAGAAATGAAAAAAAGTGCAAACACTTTTTGTGGCGTTTGACAGAAAATGATGACGCGTGGATGAACCTCAAAGCATGTGTACGAGTTTGACTACATCCAAGGGGGCTTTAGAATAATCTCCATTCAATATTCTGTATCTATGGACAGCTACTCTTCTGTAAATCCTCTCTTAGCATTATTGACGCGGCTTTATTCGCAGCAGAGGAAATGGGATACGGGACATAACAAATGGCAGACGGCGCGGGCGGGGATGGAGCAGAATGAGAGGTAATTGTATTCCACAAACTGATAGTGGTAAAATGACACATCAGGGCTCCAGTGAAACCACAGCGGCGAGGGAGCTTTGCTCTCAAGGCCAGGAAGATGCTGCTGAGCTGAATTTTAAATTATGGATAACACACGTGGCAGCGCAAAGGAATTAGATGTGTTTCATGTCCACAGAAACCTGAAATCCCGTCTTTCTCCAATATCATTGTCTCCCTCCAAAACACGCCAACATCCATTACTGCTGGCAGGCAGGAGGTTGAATTTTAACCTCTGGCCCGAGCGTCTTGCAGGGTCTTGCAGAAGACAGGAGGACGGGGAAGTTGAGAGCTGGAGCTGCCTGGATCTCCATCTGTGGCTGTCAAGCACACATCAATGAATGCATTTGTATGAATTCATATACAGGGAGTCCTCGAGTTACGACGGAGATCCGTTCCTGAGAATGTGTCGTAACCGAATTTCGACGCAAGTCGGAACATACATTCATATGTAAGGTAGATACTAAGTTGTGCCACTAGATGTCGCTATAACACCACCCTAAAATAAGAGTTTATTATGGTGAAATTGCCTCTTGTCACTCTTGACACACCGTAGGGGTTGATATCGCGAGTGTAATGAGCATTTCCTTTAGATTTCTGATATCAACCGTGTAGACCCTGTGTTGTGAATAAACCTACGGTATTGCCACGATCCTGAACGCATCTGTGTCCGTGTGCATCTCCTTACCAGCTGCCGCTGCACCCCCCGACAGCCATCCATTTCACATAAGAAAACACAACGCAGAGTAGCCTAGCTGTGGAGGTGTTGGAGAGCCGGTACCAACTAGTTCCCGTGCGAAGTCTGTACGTATTTACGGGGCAAACCGCTTAAGCCGAAACGAGGAAGTTCATGGGAGATGTGTCGTAACCACGAAAACGTTGCATCTCGAGACCGTCGTAACTCGAGGACCCCCTGTATAAGTAAAAAGTGCATAGTCAGCTCTTAACCTCCTTTACTTTTCTTCCGTCTCTCTCAGGTACCTGCAGACTGAGTCACCTTGGGGTACGAACATCCAGGAACGAATGTTACGACCACTGTTATGACCTCTCCGTTTCTATTGCACCAGATGGTGGGACAAAAGTTGGCACGTGAACATCCTCTGATAACAGATGCAGGAAAAGAAACAATGCAAAGCGGCTGTTTCTCCACACTGCACCAGAGCCATGACGGAATCTTCTGCTCATGAGAGCTCCGTGTGTGACTGAGTGGGATAATGAGAGGACACAGTGAAACTTTGTCTTTTCTTCCCCGTATTTAGCGTCTACTCTCTGTCCTCTGCGGTTCCTCTGAGACGTACAGCAGTCCTGAGACTCTTGTCGCGCGTCCTGCTCTGTTAACCCCGTCCCCGCCCAAACTGGACGAACAGGGTTTTAATCGTGATGTATGAGGCGCCATTAAGATAATGATAATAAAAATGGGCGCGCTCAATAAACGACCACCCATTCGTGTTAATTGTCCCCGTGATGAAAGGTCAGGCTCGGCGCGTGTCTGAACCCAGGAACCACACGCGATGGCGTTTAATGAGACTTTCCCCAATTCAATTAGCCACAGGGAAACAAAGGGTGACGCCGACGTTAAAGGGGGCGTACCCGGTTTTACAAGGTCATTTGTCGCCGCATCAAATGTTACAGAAGACGGATTGTTCGCAAACAAGTAAAACACGTAACCAATTCAAGTGCATGTAGTTAAGCAATTGTATTAGTATTGCACAACTCACAAACATGCACCAACACCCCCCACGCCCCCCACCCCACCCCACCAAGAGGATTATAACTGATCAAAGCTATGTTCATTCCCTGCTCACATTTCCTCCTCTTTTAACAGCAGGCAGGAAACCCCCATCAGCCGACCCACACACACACACACACACACACACACACACACACACACACACACACACCTCTGTATCAGGCAGCAGGGAAAGCTTCAGGCGCGTCTGAGAGGCCTGGGAGATATGCAACCCAACGCTGCAATGGAAACTTTCTGTTAGCGCTCGTAAATTCTCACGACGTTTCGCTGTGTTTCGTTGCCATGTCCTGTGCTTGTCAGGGGACTCGTTTCTAGGCTGCTGCTTCGTAGCATTTCTTCCTTTGCTTTGAATTTAAACGGCTGCTTCCATGACAGTCAGGCGGTTTTCAGAACCACATGATCTTCAGACTTCAAAAGGCGACCCATATTTCAACTGTGCTCCACTTACCTCTGTATTGTTTCCAATGTTTCCGACAACACTCGGATTCTTTTTCAGTCTTAGTGTCACAGTTACATACTGTAAAGATGTGTGCGTGTGTGTGTGTGTGTGTGTGTGTGTGTGTGCGCCTGCAGACTGGCATCAGCTTGCAGGAGGTTTCGATGTGCACCGCAGCCACATAGCTCAGTTACAGTAGTGGCTGTAATGAGAGGTCATCCAAGGCAAGAGGACACTGTGATTTATTTGTTTGTGTGTCTGTCAGTGTGTGAGCTCCGTGTGTGGACTTTCATTTGCGTGTCAAAGTCAAAAAAAAAGAAAAGAATCAGAGACGTGTAGCACGAAGCGGCTTGAACATATGAACACTTCCCTCGGTGCACTGGTGAACTAGGGCCAGGGGCCAGGGGCCAGGGGCCAGCAGCAGCATGCAGTGGGCATTTAGCTGGTAAATCTCCACCCTGTGATCAAAGGCCCCGTTCCCATTGAGCTCCCCTACCAGCTTCCCTCCATATCCCTCATTCCCCCCTTTCAATCAGATCCCAGAGCAGCCAGGCATGAGTTATAACCCCACAGCACTGTTGCTTATTAACCCTGAGCCTTGCAGATCCTACTGGTCCCTCCCAACCGCTAACCCCTCACTGTGCCGACTCTTACCCCCATCAAAGCCAACTTCCTCCTCTTGTGGTAAATCTCCGCGCTCCGGCAGGCAGCACCCAGACTTAAACAATCCTGGCAATCCTTTGTGGAAACCCTTTACACAGCTAACAATGCTGCATGCCCTCCACGCCACTGTTCTAGCCTTTCGGGGGGATTTGGTCCTGGCACATGATGCAGGCTTTCAGAGACGAAACCTCTTGCAACGCCCATAACGTTCACTTTTATTTTAATGTGCTTCATGTTTCTCCTAACCCCAATAACTCAGCAATATTAATATTGACTGCTGAAGGTCTGAGCTACTACTTCCCTCTTTACTGCTTACCGCTGATCCTTCTACTCTAATTCACACTTCACTAGCTCACGTGTGCCGCTCACGCACTGGCGCTATGGTATAATTGTTAATTCTGGCATCTCATAGGCATGTAGCACTGCCATACTATTCTCAAGGTTACCCGCAATGTTCCCCTCCCACAAATCTTTTTTTTTTAATCTTACACAAATATAGCTCAAAGCCCACAAGAGCACAGTTTGATGAAAATTGCAGAATAGTGCCAGAGCATTGGAGGGATGCAGGGAATGAGTGGCCCACTTTGGCCCATAAAATAAAATCAAATAATGAAAAAACCACCTGCGACGCTTGGTGGTCGCGTACAGGAAGGCGGCCTGTGGGCATGAGCAGTGAGCCAAAGCAGAATGATTGCCATGGAGCAGGCTAAGCCGACTGGGAATACTGGTGCTGGCTCTATTCATCCTGCCCTCTCTCCATCACATGACCCTCTGGCCCTGATCATCTCATCTGTCCTCCAATGTTCCTCAGCACTCACTCACACACTCACTCACTGTGATATTCAGACTCCTTCTATTCATTAATTTTTCATGACGTTTTTGTCTGCGCAGCTCGGATATCTGTGCTCAGACTTACGTGTAGAGGAAAGCGATGCTAAACTGCATCGATCAATCAATCAAAATTTCCTTTGTGGGCTTTACTTGCTACTATTATTAACATGTTCAAGTAAGGCATCACTGTTAATCGTCCAAAACCACAGATCGAATTATTTGTATCAAAACAGATCGAGCAAGAAAAAAAGATTAAATTCAATTCTTTATGCTTCAGACATTTCTCTCTCAATTTGTTATTCACCCTTTGCCTTTGAAATCCTAAATCAATATCTGTTCCCTATTTGATTCTCAGCCTGGGCTCTATAGATTGACAGTCACACGCAGCCAGAATCCACCCTCTCCATCTCCCTCTGATTCCCTTATCGATTCCCATCTAACGTCCCCGCAGCGGCACCAAGACGTCAGCTTTGCTAACTAGAGTCAAAGGGAAGAGAGCGCTGATTACATCAACGAATTATTATTCAGATCAATGGTTTCCATTCATTTGGAAGGAGACTGGGTGAACATGAGAGGAGGGAAAAGTTCTGCCATCATTCTCCTAAGTTACGACGTTGTTGTGTGTAGCCAAGAATATACAACATCACGTCGCCTTCCACGTGGGCCACCGGAAACATCTGCTGAGCTTCCTCCCCCGACGTCTCTGCCTTCCACGTTTCTCTCTCTCCGTTGCTTCGTTACAAATACATCCTTCACGTCAGAATGCCGGTTATTAAATGTAAGATGAATGTCAGGAGACTCACACCGGAGAGTGAAACGGCCCCTGTCGGCCCTTCGGGGGGCCTTGGCATTTCACAGCTACACCTCGGTGGAGGTCTGACATGACAAGGATGCGTCATCCTGAATCTCTCATGGGTTTCATTATTGCTCTCTCCCACTCGTTTCTCTCTCTCTCTCGTCAGATTAAATTGGATTTATTGGAAAAGTCTGACACAGCCACTCCTATTTACTTTCAGTCATTCCCTACAGCTTGCATGGAATACTCAGCAACATGCGGTATCACCTGAGGCATTTTTGAAGGTCATGTTTTAAATACACTTCTCATCTCATTCACAATCACTCGATTACACCCCCCCCCGTCCACCTCTTGTTGCTTCCTGAGGCTACTCATTCTCCTTCCTTCTTCCTTACTGCTCTCCACTTGTTGTTGCCTGTCTCCACATCCACACTTACACAGGCTCCCGTTGTGTTGCTCATGTTACACAAACCTCTTGCTACATCTCTGGCTCACTCTCTCTTTCTCTCAGTGTCACCGCTCACCCACAGGCACACCCCCCCCCCCCCCCCCCCCCCCCCCCCCCCCCCCCCCCCCGCGCCCAACCGCCCCCCATGCAAATCCGATCATCTCACTACCTCAGAGTCATTTTACAAATTTGGCCACTAATTGGGTTTCTCCTGCGATTAAGTCAATACCAACCTTCATATTAGTATTTAATATACCCTAATGAGTCCATTTGTTGGTCAGTGGCAGAGGTCTGTTTATTGATAGCCTACACTAAATGTTGTGAATTGCCGTGTGTCGGCCTGTGTCGCAGCTTTTTACTTTTAGCTCCTAGCCTGTGCAGAGCCCCACACAAACAGATTAAACAGTCCTGGTTCATGGCTCAGCCTGGATAATATGTGAGCCAGCTCAGCATGGACATTAATGACAACTCCAGGGTAGCAGAATAAAATC
Organism: Trinectes maculatus; assembly: GCA_016785345.1. Lineage (NCBI taxonomy): Eukaryota > Metazoa > Chordata > Actinopteri > Pleuronectiformes > Achiridae > Trinectes > Trinectes maculatus. The sequence goes on from JAFBJQ010001356.1 coordinate 173,375, forward strand.
CATTTAACATTGACTGACAATCCGGATGGCTCCTATTAGTGTTGACTGCGCTCAGGACTTGTGTTGAAAAGATGTGTGTTCCTGGAAAAAAAAAAAAAGGTTAACTTCTTGTTAATATAGTTCATGGAGCTGAGTTTGTACAGGAGCAACAGAACGTGACGGTGGGAGAGGGGGGAAAAAAATCTAATTTCTCATTCTCTCAAAGTACTTTCATGCTTTGATTTTACACAAGTATTTGCATCTTTTAACTCTCATTAAGGCAAACCATCTGTTCCTCAAACAGTTTTTTCCCCCTTGTGCCATCTGTTGTCTTTAATAAAACACATACTTTTCTTAAGGAAAAGTGATAGTAAATACTGTCACTATATTTGACATAGGCCGATCCATTTATTATTAATAAGCAATTTTCTCGCTGCCACATTTATGTTGAAATATATTTTGTTCAAGCTATATGTTGACTTTTTACATGCATCTTTAAAACATTTTGGTGTAGACTTTTTTTTTTAAATAATGGATGTTATGGAAAATCTGGGGATGTTAATCTATAAACGGTCGTTTTTCCTGCTTGTCCACCCTCATGTTTTCAAATCAGTGAAAACAGCATGAGTAAGATTTACTGCACTGATTTTGCAGTTGTATGTTTTGTAAACTTATTACCAACAAGCAGCACAGATGTTGAGAAACTTTGCTGTGAGGAGTTGATGGATCCTTGTTTTGCTGCAGGGGACCGTTTTTGGTCCCGACCCCGCAGGTTGGGAACCGCTGTCCCGCCTGGAGTGGCCGACCTCTGCTCTCCGGCTCTCTGCCTCCGACTCCGCCTCTCTCGGCACCGACACAGGAGCGGGCGAGTCCCCAGCCAGCCTGCCGCCACCCCGGATCCCCCTCCAGCTGCAGCCTCCGCCTGACCACCGCGGACTCCGACCCACCTCCCTCGCGCCAGGGCTTTACCGGAAGAGGGGGGGGAAAAAGAGCCAAAGTTGGGGGAAACAGGAGGAAGAGAAGCTACATCGCTCAAGTTGCTTTCGTCTTTGCCCCCCAGTTCGTGGCCCCGCGGAGGGGCAGCACAGCCAGGGCAGGCCGTATCATGTGGATCTGGTACTTCCTGCTCGGTTCGGGTTCCGGCTCAACAACCGTCGGTAAGTTTGTAAAGGAGCACACAGAAACTAATGTTGTTATCCCGGCGCCGCACGCGCTTCAGCTTCACTACGGCTTTAAATGGGGAGGGGTGGTGGGGTAACAGTGTGGCCGCTACAAGCTTTTATTTCATTTATTTATTTATTAATTTGTTTATTTTTACACCTCGACGAGTTTTCTCAAGCGTTTTCCCCCCTCACAAGTCAACATGGACGGAACCGTTACAGTGAGCACGCTAGCAGCACTTTCGGACATTTTTTCATTCTTGTCCACTTTGAGCTAGCCCTCTTCGCCTCTCTGTAAACATTATGTACATATTCATTCCACACAGCCCGCGTGCTTTATCCACCCATACTGTGTCTGCGTTGTTTTTGTATGTGTGAATAGCGGCTGTAGTCTCCTAAGTTACGACCGAGGGGTTGTGTTGTTGACAGGCCAGTGTTGACAAGTCAATCTGCTCTCCACCGTGGCAGCTGGGGCCCGGTGGAGGAGTTTGTAGTTTATTGGACTGTTGGTTGGTGCTTCTGTCAGGTATGCTAATCAATAACAGTGCTGGAAAAAAACAAAAAAAAACAAAAAACAAACTGGCCATATCAGTGCATGTACACTGTAACCTTATGTGAGCCATCAATAGGTAAAAGGGTTCATTCATAATGCATCAGATCTAAGAAGCCATACTTACTTTTAATGTTTTGTTTATGGGACTGTTAATTGACTGTCAACATGCTTTAAGGAGTGCATTTTTTTGTTAATGTAAATGAGAGTTAAATATAAGTATCATTATATTAGGTGTGGACAGAGATTTAGTGTTGGCAGCCAGACCCCACCCTCTTACTCGCCACTGAAGGTGCTTGTATCCATGATTGATGCCAGACATTTTCTGCCAGAATGTTACTGTAGTTTATTTACTTAAGAATTGTTTATGTGTTGTCAGCTTTGCATAAACAACTTGTACTTTGCTCTATTATTAGCTCCGAGCCTGACCAGGGTTATAATCAGGTAGACTGTAGTCTGTATATCAGTAAGAAAAAGGCATAGACATTTGAAGTCAATATTGTCCTTTCACTAGACATTGCAGCTGGTCACCTACCTTCAAACTAATAATATTAGGCCTAAACTTAGTGTTCTGTCACTGTAATTTGACATGATTTAATTCTGTTTGACATAAAGTTCTAATACATTTCACATTTTATTCATGGCTGATCATTATTGACATGAGAAGGTATGGCATTTGACACTGGCAGAATTTCCATCCCTCACAGAGGCAGTGCTATAAATAATAAGACAAATAAAATATGCATGACAGGAGCAGAATTTCCACAGTGACTGTGTTTGTGCATTAATGTCAGTGTTTCCCCAAATACGCTCAGTGCACTTAAAATATTTTTGCTTCCCGCACACAACTGCCACATTAAATGTACCACATCTGCAAACACTAATGTCACGTGACTGATATCTTTGACACAGTTCACCAGGCGATAAGAGCGTTTCCAACAACGAGGGTGAAGGTGTCATTTTGAATAACAACAGTCAATGGTGTCTTTTATTAGAACATTACAGTACATCAGTCTGCTTTCACACTTGTGTTTCTAAGGAACTTGTTTCATAGTAATAATGATATGAAAGAAAAACATGTGAAGAGCAAACTCTCTTAAGTTTAAGTCTTGCAGTGGTCCCCTATGATTAATTGACACTATTATGCAACATAAGATCTAGCCACAATCCACTGGCAATGGAATGTTGCAGTGCAGTTAAAAACACGGCTGATCTATGGTATGGTACGATACTGTCTGAAATTATATTTAAGCTGTTTAGTTAGTCTGCTCAGCCACACACCACAGGATCTATTGATAGAAATAAATTGAGGTAAAAAGTCAGTAAGAGGAGTTAGCTTATGTCCCACTGCACCCAACAATGATTGCTGCTTATTAAGGATCAGCGCTGTGATTTGTATAAATGCCCATTTAGTAGATGTTTGATGACATTGCTCTTGGACCCATTGGTGCTGTGGTCAACGTTTTTACAGAGATTTTCTTAACCAGCTGGTATAGTATGTTTCAGCTTTTTCTATGTCTCTGTCCCTCCATTGACAAGCACTGGTGTGACATATTTCCCTGCACAATGCATAGTCTTGTGTTTTACTCTGTGCTTAAATGTGTGTGTGTGACGATCAGACTATTTACCTTTGTATTTACTAATAAGAAGCAGTACTTGTGTTCAGCTTGTTTAAAATTCAAAACTACATATGCATTTTTATTAACATTATCTCTAGACTGTTTTCGCCCTTTCATGAATAATTCACAAATCCTATGTCTTGCATCAGTGAGTAATTTTTGATAAAGTCTATCAAAACAAATATCCAAGATACTTTGTTGTTCAACATTCTGGTTTTTTTTAAATAAACATATCAGCATCATCCTCAATCTACATAAATATGTGCTTCATTATCTTTTGTGTGTTACCAGGGCACACACGCAGTCCAGGTGGTTGGATGCTTTAATTTATAACCTATACTGACTCTTTGGGTCATTTCTCTCACTGAACTTAAGGACAGAATCACAGTGACTGCTGCTTATTGTGCTTTTTGCACTGTGGCTTTACAGAGACGGTTCCTCTAGAACAATAAACCGCTGTGGGCCTGTGCGTATCTTTGTATGTGTTGAGAACAGAAAAGTGGGCGAAAGGGAAAGGAGATGTTCCACTGGCTGACACGGCTGATATGCTTCCAGCCATAGCTGCACCAAAGGCCAAGGATGAAGAAGCCCAGATTGGCTTTAGTTCCCAGAGTTGTTAGACAAAAACCACATGACTGGAGTCGTATTTCAGGTCTTAGTAACAGGGCAGCATTAACCACTGCCAGTATGCATTGTTTGGAATCTGTTTCATAATTTATCAGACAAAAATGCATTACACAGCATCAGTAAAAGGTGTGTGTACATTGTATGAACTTTGATCAATGTGTATATATCCTAATATGTTTATTCCTCTATGGGATGTAGTTTATTTACTGTTCTCTTTACAGTAAGCATGTCTGGCCTATAAGTCAAGTTAGAGATGCAGAGGTGACCTCTCTCACCTGTTTTTAATGTATGCAGTCTATAAATACAGACTGTTGTTGATCTGAATTGTAACATAGCTATTAAGTTGTGGATTATTTCGTTTAGAACTTACTGCACATTCTTTCTCCACTCAGTCACCTTTATTTCCCCTATTTTATCTTCCTCCATGGTGCCTCCTCAGTGGGGAGGACATGTCCCCTGTGCTGCTTTTCTTGCTGTCAGACAGCGAATAGACCCTGGCAGGCTGACAGCTGGCTACCTCGCTGTCCACTGTGATCAGTCATCATTTGCCATACTGTGTCACACGTCCTCTGCAGGAGCCAGTGTGGACACTGACAGGCTATTTTGGTCTGAAATTCCAGCATCCCTCTGTCAAACCAAACAGGCACTATCGTAACAGTCAAACAAAACCCAGGGAGAAACGTAGGTAACATTCAGTGATACTGGCCTGGTTTGTTTCGTCACAACATTTGAAAATATACAGTAATGGGTGTGAATGAAATTTTTAAAACCAGTTTTCATTTTTATTGTTCTCTAACATTTTATTTTAGACTTTGTTGTTCATTTCATGGTGCTTAAAAATGACCATTTAAGTCAATATCTTACAGTATAAACACTATGTGTTATTTTGTGGATACCAAATGACCTGTATTTTATTGTGAGAGATGTCACTTAGATAGATGGAACCAAACCAAGTGGAGCCATTTTTAATCTTTGAAGTTGGGTGCACAGTGGTGACAGCTCACTTGTTCTTAATATTTTGTACATTTACAGATCATTCTCTTTGTGCTAGTGTGTCATCATCTGCAACATGAGTTGTATTTATTTGTTTCCCAATATCTGTTGTCATGAATCCGCTAAGCTTTCTTTAACCTAGAGACACAATTTTCCAAACATTTAATCACAGTAAAATAGCTATTTTGATGAGAGACAGTGATTGCTGATTGCAATCACAAATACATTTGGTTTTTGTGTTTCTCTGATTTGTGTAACAGTTTTAATTACATAAGCATTAAATGTGATGAATATGCAAATTGGTATAGATCTACAAATGAAACCTTTTCTGGAAGCATGCGTTGTTCTAATGTATATATTAGCTAAATTTAATCATGTTTTTAGGATAACAGAGACCTTTGCTGATACACTCTTTTCCTTCCGATACTCAACACCATGATTTCGGATTGCTCAGTAGTGGTACACTCCTCCAAGTCCAGGACCACCACCCAAGAACTGCTGGCTCATGAAGCAGTCCTGTAAAACTCAAAGGTATAATTGAGTTGTCAGAGTGTGAAATTGCAGTAATGTGTGGACTGTAATGAATTTCTCTTCCCACTTTGAACATGGTCGCTGTGTTTTTTATTCATAGTAACCTGACCGATTATGTTTCAGATTTGAGTTTGAAGATTTTTGTGCTTTTATGTGCTGTAGAGAAATGGTATTCAGGAAGTTATGATGGAGGGAGAGCAGAGGAAAGGAGAGGAGAGGAAAGGTGAAACCTCAGTTACTATGGATTCTTCGCCTATGTATGGGAGAAGTAGGCAGGAGTGATGCGACCTGCCCCTCTCTTTACACAAGATTGAAATTTAGTCGACTGCACCAATGGAATTCTCGTCTATTATTTCATGCCCACTGACACTGACACACATTTGATTTAGCAGCTTCAGAGGTGAAATTCCAATCAGGGGACGTAAAAGCCATTATGCACTTGACGCTACTCCTCCAGGCAAAGTGTATTAACGAACAAATACGATCAATCTCACTTTGGGTGATTTGAAATAATTGCCTATTTGTCACAATTAATTTCAGGTCTTTGAGTCCAGACCCTGTGATATTTATATTGAATTTCTCATTATTCCATACTTTAAAACCAGCTCATTAAATGGAGTTGAATCCAGAGACTTAGTCCCTTTTCTTAAACAGTTGATAAAAGGGTCACGACAGGGAGGGATAATTTCTCTGTCTGTTTAAAGTAGGAGAGGTGAAGTAACATCGAAAGGGGGAAGTCACAGTTGTCATGTCACAGCCTCACCCTTTGATCCCTTCATTGAGCAGGGCTTGTCCTCTTTCTTCTCCAGCAGAGATCATGCCACTATATCAGCGTATATGTCGGTGTGCGTCTGTTTACTGTATGTGCAGCGTGTTTGCACAATATGCATAAAGTGTAACCTTCTCTGAGACAGGGATCAGGAGAGGCGAGGCACTCATCTTCACAGAAACTAACTTCACCCAGTCGTGCCAGCTGTTTACAGAAGCAGTCTCGCCAGCCAAAATCAAACGCAAAGCCCATGCTAATTGCCTTAATGCTGCTTCCTTGTCAACCATAGCTTGGCAACAGCCCCCAGCACGAGGCTGTTGTTCACTGAATGTTCATGTTCATTATATAGTAAAGCCATCTCTTATTTGCATAAATTTTTACTCACTGATAATTTGAACCAAGAAGAGCAAAAGTGCTACAACTGGTGTGGGTCAGGTGACCAAAAACACACACCGATGCAGATGTTATAATATAACACACTGCAGTGTTGCAGATTCTTGCTTTTTCTTAGGTTTGCTGAGATCAGTTACCATCTCTGCTTCTGACACTATCACACAATGCCCCTCACGGTTCCATTATTGCAGCACTGATGTAGCAGCGAGTAGAGCAATGAGGGGCATGGCACTAACAGACTGATTCACATTTAATCACTTGGATCGGCAAGCCACTAAACTGCATTTTCCCCTGCTGAACCAAAGACCATAAGGAACAGTGGCTCAAATTGAAGAATATAAAAGAAGATTCTGTTACTGACCCAGGGGAAGATGCATGGGGCATCAGGGTGCTGCAGCTGTGAATGTGAGTCTATTGTTATGGACATCAGACATACTATTCCTATAGGGCAGGAAGAAAACTGTTGGCCTTCATAACACAATCCCTTATATGAGACTGCTTCTCAGTACAGCGCGAGAGTACATTTCAGCCATTAGTGCGACAGGCTAAAGGTTTAGGGCTCGGTGTGTGAGCGAGCGTAACAGAATTATGGGTCTGAGTAATGCTGCCAATCTCTCGGAGGGGAACTGAAGCCAGATGTGGCAGCCCGGAGAAAAAGTGGTGAACATGTGATCACGTTGAGGCATATGTGTGTGTGTGTGTGTATATACTGTATATATATACACACACACACATATATACAAATATATATATGCTGTTGTTGTATATACATATAAAAATAAGAGATGAGAAACTCTGGGAACATGAGATATTTGTATGCTATCAGTTCATTGCTGTGGCTGTAATTACCAGTCACGTAATGCTCTAATGACTCTTTTTTTTTTTTTATCGGCGCTCATGTCTTTTCCTGTCACGTTACTGCTGTGTCTAAGTTGGCCTTTTACACATTCCGATAACAGATCCAACTGTTATTGAAATGACCTTTTAGATACAACATTGGCCTCTCTAGTGGGAACTATTCATACGACCGGTACCTTTTTAAAATAGGGCTTTCCATTTGACTTATTACCATTCTGACTCATTACCATTCAGCCGAGTAGATTGTATATTATACAGAGTGACAGAGAGTCAGAGGAGTCAGGGCATGGTGCACTGGCACTCTTTCCCTTCATATGCATTCTGCAGAAAGAAACAGCACTGTTTTAATTTCCCCTCCACCTCCCATCTGAAAGTAGTCTTATATTCTTTTATTACATCTCCCCTTTACCTTCTGTTCCCATGTCACTCTCTTTGCCCTGATGGGTTTGGCAGATAAGGTTAATTCCCCTCTGCAGTTACTCCATGGCCTGGCTGTACAGTTAGGATCTTATTACCAGCTAATACACAGAACCCAAGACAGACAGAAGCAGCCTGTCCCTTTTTTGTGTCGTGCACTTCCTATACTTCATCTCACTACTCTCATCGTGTACCCTTTTCTACAGTACATCCAGTGTGGAGTACAGTGTGCTAATAAGACTCAATAGTACAATTTCCACCCCCCAAGAATTGATTTTAGTGACTAAAATCTACTCTTAGCACATTTGACATGTTACTTGCATGCTGGCTCCTTCAGCATCAGCTAGGTGTGTTGTCAATCTTGTAACCAGTCTCTTTTTTTATTCTCATTTATTGCCTTCATTTGCAGTCATGTTCAGAGCTGAAGCTGTGCTACTCGGAGCAAACAGTAAAACATTAGTCTCACAGGTAACTGAAGGTCAGCTCTGGCAGCTTTCCTCCGGGCCACCTTCTGCATCATTCCTCACTATCTGGCGGGCTCTGCGGAAATGCCAATTTTCACGGTAAAGGGTCTCGCGGCATAGTGGTTGATGAAGGGTGTGTGCTGTTTACCAGTTTGCTCTGCATCACATGATGAAAGGGATGCAGGGGAGTGTTGACATTTAGTTTGGCATCACTGAGGGGCCAAAGTAAAGAATTCGATTTAATGGGATGGATGTGTTTTGTTTTTTTTTGGACAGGATAAGCTTCCCCTACAGAACGTACAAGATGATGTGTATTTGGCTGTCATTGTTTGCACTTGGGTGCTCATATCTATGGTCATACTGTTCTTTCTTTTCTTTTTTTTCTCCACTTATGTGTTTTTTGGTTTGATTGTGAGTGGTGAGCAGCTTGCCAATAACTAAATCTCATTTTGGTCATCGCCCCTCTTTGGACCGCCATCTCTGTCTCTCTGTGAAGGTAATCCCAAGGTGACATTGACGGGCAGGGATGCTGTTAAAAATGACACTGTCCTCTCTTAGAGGATTAGAGGGAGCCACGTTGTTAAAAGACACTGCAGCAAAACAACTTTTCTAAAAATGTCTTATATAGTCGATGTGCGGGTGTACGTTTTGTTTTTATGTGTCACAGCAGCACTGGATTTTATGTCCGCGGTATTGAGTTTCCTTTGTAGTGCATTTACTGTATGTTTTAATCTCCCATTTTAGTTAACCGCAGATGGACTCATAAACAGACAAAATACACAGATGCCATGGGATTATAGGCTCAATGTGACTTGTGATCCCAGATTAATGAAGGAGCAGTGTTTGATTAATGGGAACTTATTTTGCCAAGCCTGCCTAATTTGGCCAGTCAACGCTCCAAAGAACCAGTGGTGGTATCAGGCAGTCATTTCAAGGCTTATTTGATAAAGGAGAGGCTGCTAAATAAATGCATAATAATAAGGCAGAGGCCAATGAAACAACTAGTGATGTGCTTATGTCGCCAGAGAGCTGCTTGTGCTTATTTGTTTGCATCTTTGTTTCCATTAACCTCCGAGGATCCACATACAGTATCAGAACACAGAAATAGCCTCAGGTAACCAAACCAATTGTAGAAAATAATAACTTGAGCTGTGTTTTTTCTGCTACAACAAAGATGTGTATGTGTCATAATGCAAATTATACTTCAATTATCTGTGAAATATGCTCCAGGCTGACTGTTTGGATGTTTGCAGGGGTTATTTGCTTTATATTAGTGGTTTCAGATTAGTTTGTAAAATATGCACATTATGCATCTGTAATCATGGTTTCTCACTCTAATATTCTCTCTTTAGGCTGGCATTCTATTTCTTTTTCAAAGACCATGCATTGCAGCCTGTGCATGCATGTGTCTGTGCTTGGATTAGTTATGAGGGGTGTTGAAGAATAGAGGGTGTTTGTTTTCCGAGTAACGCTCCTTCAGTATCTGCAAAGATGCCAGTCGCTCAGAGGTGCTTGTGTTTGATGTGAGTCTGGGAAAGTGGATGCAAAGCAGAAGGAAAATAATAGAGCCTGTTAAATATGCACTCCTGGAAAAGGTGTGTGCTGAAGTTGCCATATTTCAGGGCGAAAATAACAAATGGATGAGAAAAACCTTTTTTGCCACATACGGTGTGTCGCAGTAAATAAAAGATGTGTGTCATTTCATTTAACAGAGAATCCCAAGTTCCCCAACCGAACAATTGTCGAATGAATTGCTGTATTGATAGTGACAAATCATTTTTTTGAAAGACAAGCTTGTGGTACGTTGTTTGTTCGTCTCCAGATGTGACCAGGGGGATTGCGCTCATTCTCCAACAGGGTGAACTGACCACTGCTGTAGTTAATGCTGTTGAAGATTAACCACTCTATTTCTTCGAGGTTGCTCTTCCAAGACTTTTTAGATTTTCCCAGTGCAGTAAAGTCAGGCTGGCAGCAATTAGTGTGGTTGTCTTGATCTTGATCACAAAAGTTTTTTCTGCTTTTGCTTTGTTATAAGAGGAGGGATCTTTTTTTTTCCTCTAATTTTTCTCCTTTTGCCCACAAACTAGGGCCAAACATGGAAACAGAACCAGACAATGAGCCAGACATTTTTCATTGTGGTTTAAAATGAGAATTCAGGCAGCCCCCGAGCTGTATCTCACTCTTACTTTTAGGTTAGTACTTATCAGGATTACATAACAGCCTATGCTTACAAGAGTCACAACAAATAGAGTTATGTATAGTTCACTAAAGGCAAAGATAAATATCATCATTAATTTAGGTTGTTAGGGGCAGAAAGACTTTCTGTAGGGTTTTGGATATATGATTGGATATATATGATATGATATATGATATATGACTAATGGAAGTGCAGTGGTGAAGTGTAAGTGATTGTCGTTTGAGGTTGTCAGAGGCTGGAAAAGGGCTAAAAAAAAAGACAAAAAGCCACGGACATATTATTGTGTTTACTGAGTGTTTCTGTGCATGACTGCTCGTTTCTTAATCTTTTCCTCCATTAAGGCCTGGCTCGCCCTGTCGCTCTGCCTGTGTGTCTCTGTTGGGTGTCTTTAATTATTTCAGACCAGGTTCTTTAGCGTATTTACACCGGGTGCTTCAGTGAGCGTGAAGGAACAGGATGGGGAATCTTCTCCCCTTTCTGTGAAGCACTACTCATTCACGTCGTCACTCGGTCTCTCTGTACTGCACATGCAAAATAAGAGACTGTAAAATCACCTCCATCCTCCTGCTGCACCAAAGTCTGCTTGTGTAGCCCTGTAAGGGCATATCGATTTACTCCTCCTTTATCCTCCAACTCAAGCGTGTGTGTTTGTTTTGACACCCGGCATGGTGTAATGGTGAAGGAATGGTTAATGAGAAAGGGGATTATATTCCTTATTGCTACACCTCTTCCTGTCCTCAACATAACGTTTGTTTTCTACTTTGGCGATCAATTTCTTGTGCCGTTTCCATCTGAGGCATAAGAGACCTAGGATATATAAACCTGCCGAGGAAGACAGGACACTACGGTGACGCGTTGGAGCCAGTATCCATCTCAGATACAGATTTTATATCACTGACCTTTCATTCATAGAGCACAGGGAATAAAACTTGCATCGGGCAGCTATGATAAGGAATCAGAAAGCAAAAATAAATGTCCAGATCTGTTTATATTTTTCTCTCGTATTTGTTCCATGAAATGGGTCTAGCTGTATCTTCATCTATTAAAAGGGTTATATGCTTTAACATGTATTAAATGTAGGGCAGAGTAAAGGGAATAAAATAGATTTAGTTGCAGAATTAGCTGTCCAGTGTTGTGGTGGTACGCTGACATTTAGAATGAAAATATTCATCCGATTCCAGAGACAGTGGCAGATGTGGGTGGCTGGACTGAGGCCTGCTTGCTCGGGCTGTCTTTGCATATTCAGAGAACTGCTTTTGGTGCACTGAAGTCTCCAGGCTGCCATTTCCAGAATCATTTTATGTGAAATAACCCCATAAAAACTTTTGGAATTAAAGCTGGAAACTTGACATTTGTGCACAACTGGATTCATTCTCCTTAAGTGGGCAATAGTTTTCATGATATTATACAACTGACAAGGTATTATATGTTTACATCCTCCAAAATATTTCAGTTTCATACCAAAACCTTTTAGTTTTATGATCTGAGAGAATGGGATTTCAGTTAAGCAGTCAAAATCTCTGTATTGCAGGTTTTGATAGAAATCATATTTAAACAATTGTGGTTTCTATTTTTACTGACTGGTTGATGTAATTTCTGAATTAAACAAACACAAATATGTCAGTGAAATGCTTTGCTTGTGTGTCTTACAGCATGCCTGGAAGGGATCTTTGAAATGTGTACAAATATTGCTTTCCTCTTGTTGTAATGTAATTTACACACCACAGTAGTCAAGCTGATATCGAATGATGGGTTAGTTATAGCTATTTGTGAGACAAAAAACAAATAGTCACAAAATCTTTTAAAATAAATATCTAGTATTATTCAGAACCACTGGGAAATTACACAAGTGTTTATGCAGGGATTTCAGGGAAAGGTGCACTGTGAATACAGTAACATGCAGTCACAGCTGAGCTGACACGTGGAGAGAATAGAATTTCCCCCTAAGTGAACCAGCACAATTTTCTGCAAATTGTGAAAACAGAAAATTTAAATGCTAATCAAAATGTATCCAACAAAAGCCTGAGGGGTCAAACAGTCTCTGGGCTCATCCAAATCCACGTTTCCTCGTTCAACAGTCAATAAGTTTGCTATACTAGGTACATGGTGCCATCTCCCAGAATGTTTGGATTAGCCATATTTGCTTAAGAAAGAAAATAACCGTCCGTGTGTGTCAAAAGCCAATTGTGTTCACGCACGGTCTTGAGAATGTGCCTTTGAAATAGTATTGATCATTGCAAAAACGTCATCATAAGATCTGTAACAGATAACCACAATAGATGCCAAATTACTGTAGGTGCACGACTCATTCACACACTTATTGCAAAGAAAACTGCATTTTCATGTGTTTGTTAAGGATTCAAATTATAAGCTCACTATGACCATGGGTGACAGGCACTTTGAAAACCAGAAAACTCCGGGGAAGCAGATAATGGATGTTCAGGGGCAGTAGCGCTACACTTCTCCCAGCACGATACACAGGCATCCAGCCTCATCCCTGCCTTGTCTCCTCCACTTCTACCTAACGCACCCACTGAGTGACTACAATTGTACACAGCAGTGGTATCCAGCTATGGATAATGCCCTGAGCTGTCCACAATATGATCGTTAAAAGCCTGTTAGATAAATAAGTGGTTTGGCTTCATGGACATTGTCATGTCCATTCAAATTCTCCAGGTCACCTAGGGAGTTTTGCAGAGCCTGGAAATCGCTGCAGTAGGTTAACAAGCTGAAAAAGAGCAGCCTGTAATGAGCTCTATAGCCACACTGTCTGAGGTAATGAGGTAGGCTTGTTTGTTTCCCTCAACAAGAAACCACTGCAAGTATTCTGGGTGTGAGGAGAGCTGCAGAAGGTTTGGCAGTGTAAGGAGACGTATGGGGAAAAGATGTTGTCTGTATGTCAAACACACACACACTCTTAGTCCCGTCCCCCTTCCTCTCACTTGGTCTCAATGCAACTCTCCAATTAACCTAATGCCTCTATAAGCACCAGCAAACCGTCGGCCCTTTGAAGTCATTTTGTGCTCTTGTTGTGTGCGGGTCTGCATGGACTATAGTGTTTTGTTAAGTTGTGTTCTCAGTATCATGATGTGCGCTATATAGCCAATATGCCCACTTGTCCTAAAATTGATTCGTAACATACAAAGAATGATAACAGTAAAGTAATGCTGTAATGTATTTTTCCTGTTATGTATTTCAGTACATGTTTCAGTTAAACCAGTATCCTGACTTGTATATAATGCTTTTTCAGGATCTCAACAATCTGTGTTTACTTCTCCCAGTGTTACCTTGTTGGTGTACTTTTCCTATTTCTTTCCAAAGTGCTAATGTTTGTGAAGGTTTCTTTGTCAGAAAGAGATGAAAAAAAAATGTCAGGGAAGGAGATGGGAGAAAACGTATGGAGACAGAACTTGGATGACCATTAATAATCTATAGTAAACCATTCAACCATTAGAAAGTGGTGTCTGCACGTAAAGGTCTCTGCAGCATTATTTGGGATTCATATAAATCGACTCAGAGATAAGCAGACCTTGCTATTTGTGTTAGTTTGATGAAGATGGCATTATATAGTAATTAGTACATATAACACTTTGATCACATCCATTCATCAACTGATGCATTTGGCAGCTTCTCCCACCACTTAAGGAGATTATATTCTAAATGTCCCAGTCCTCATAACCAGCAGCCTTTATGACTTGATCCCTTTGATTTTGATGCTTTTTGCATCATCCCCGCAGAGGATTAGCAGAATCGTGCTCTCTCACATAAGAGGATCTATACACGGTTGTTCACACCTGTTGTTAAAGGGGCAGCAGGAGAAAGATGACGTAATAACAGAAGATCTCTGCAAGTCCCTTATTGCCCTGCTCTCTTTCTGAATTTTAACCAGCTGTGTCCAACCTGTGAGCTCTGGTCATGAATTCACAAGCATCCGAGGGTCAAAACCTTCCCATTTTGTCATGGTAAAATAGATTATTCCGTAATGGATGCACCCTTGTCAAGAAAGTGTCTCTGTGATGATTAAATGTAGAATCCAAACCCTCTTTCTTCTGCACAAAGTAAATTCATTTATCCGACTAGTCTTGAAATATTGCACCTCAGCATAATATTTTATCTCGGCCCATTTGTGGATAGAATTTTAGTTTAAGACATTAGTATTTGTCAGTCACTGTTTGCATGAATCATGTTCTCACTTAAGACCTAAAGGTCGACACCTCTTGGCAGCAGGTGCAGCTCCCGCGTCGTAATGCCTGATGGTTTTGTTTACAACTGCATAGTGCCAAACCTGATGTGAAAGGCCACGTTTCACATTCCAGTCCATTATGTCACGGTGTGCTGCACTGTGTCAACTACAAGTGCCCCAAACTAGACCAGAGCACGGTTGTTGTATTGGATGCGTTTATTTGTGTTTTATGTGTGAGTGTTCATTTCTTTCTCTATCTTTATCTTCCCATTAGGATATTATCCATAAAACTGCAAGGCTGTTAACACTGAATGACACTGCTTTTGTATTCATTGGGTTCTTGTCCTTTGTTTTTTTTGATATGGCTTTTTGAATAGGGGGTTTCATCATTTTGCATGTGGTGATGAATATCGCTGGAATGCAGTATTCTTCTACCTGTCTGATTTTGTCCCGGCGTGAGACTGTTATAGTCTTGTAATGGTTGTCCTCCTGTCTCTTTGTCTCTCACCTGTTCATCCATCAGAGAGCCAGCTGCTTCCAGGGAATAACTTCACCACCGAGTGTAACATCCCCGGAAACTTCATGTGTGGAGATGGGAAGTGTGTTCCCGGCGGGTGGCAGTGTGACGGATTGCCCGACTGCTTTGACAAGAGCGATGAGAAGGGTTGTCGTAAGTGCAGTTTTGACTCCATTATTAAATCTGTTTCTTTCTAGCTCATCGCTGTGCCTTAAAGCAATGTATCCCGATTGCCCCAGTTTTTGCTCCTGTCTCCTCCGCTTCTGGATTCCGTTCACTGTGCAGTATTGCACTCAAAGTTTTTCTTCCTTCCCTTATCCTCAGGGGCCATTCCATTTAAACCCAATTTACTGCCAGCATAAAAGAACTTTCCTCCTCAAACTTCAGATCACTCTACCCTATAGCGTGCACCCCCCCACCCCACCCCATCCCCCCAACAAAACCATGGCCTCAGTTTAGCACTAGGGTGAAACATAATACCATCAAAGCAAAGGCCGATTTCTTCTGCGTGCAGGAATCGCATGCGTGCATAATTCTACTCTCCAGCTACAGTAATAGTTCAGACTTGATGCACCTTTTTTTTTAGTTAGGTTTGATCTTTTCGGTCTGCTGCTCCTCCTTCCTCCCTTTCCGTTTGGGCCAGGCCTTGGCACAAAGATGGGACTGCTGATTAAGATTGAGTTTGAGGCCCTGTTATACTGAATGAAAGTTCTCGTCTCCTGACGTATTCATTTGACATAGTCATCATTCAACCCCCCCCCCCCCCCCCCCCCCCCCCTCCTCTATTTTTTTTTTCACCTCCTCTCATATGATGATTTTTTTGGCTTTTAATTTGCTTTATAGAGGCTTGTTTTCAATTAGGATATGAAAATGCCAAGAAAACCTAATGCTGAGATCAATCTCTGCCAAAAAAAATCTCTTCTGGTTTGTCCTCCATTGTGTCGACTCTCCTTATTTTCTTTTTTCTTCTCCTCTTACTCCTCTTTCTCCCATTCCCGCTCTCTCCTCAGGGGCCATTCCATTTAAACCCAATTTACTGCCAGCATAAAAGAACTTTCCTCCTCAAACTTCAGATCACTCTACCCTATAGCGTGCACCCCCCCCCCCCACCCCATCCCCCCAACAAAACACCCCACCCCATCCCCCCAACAAAACCATGGCCTCAGTTTAGCACTAGGGTGAAACATAATACCATCAAAGCAAAGGCCGATTTCTTCTGCGTGCAGGAATCGCATGCGTGCATAATTCTACTCTCCAGCTACAGTAATAGTTCAGACTTGATGCACCTTTTTTTTTAGTTAGGTTTGATCTTTTCGGTCTGCTGCTCCTCCTTCCTCCCTTTCCGTTTGGGCCAGGCCTTGGCACAAAGATGGGACTGCTGATTAAGATTGAGTTTGAGGCCCTGTTATACTGTTCTCGTCTCCTGACGTATTCATTTGACATAGTCATCATTCAACCCCCCCCCCCCACTTCCTTTCATATGATGATTTTTTGGCTTTTAATTTGCTTTATAGAGGCTTGTTTTCAATTAGGATATGAAAATGCCAAGAAAACCTAATGCTGAGATCAATCTCTGCCAAAAAAAAATCTCTTCTGGTTTGTCCTCCATTGTGTCGACTCTCCTTATTTTCTTTTTTCTTCTCCTCTTACTCCTCTTTCTCCCATTCCCGCTCTCTTCCAGCACTCACTTCTCTCATTGTTGTCTTTTGTCGGCAGCCCAGCAAACAAGCAGACTACTCTCCACCAAGTTGTGTCCTGTAGTAGCATACACACATACACACACATCCTATATGGCCAATATATAATCCATCAATGTCTTTACTTTATAAGTTATACTGTGTATATAGAGGAAAGTTATTTGTCCCGGACTGCACTTCTTGACTTTACTAATGACATTCCTGGAAGTCTTTTGCATGAGACTGCTTAAAATGATGCTGATTATGTGCTGCAGATCACGCAGTGACACTAAACAAACAACAGCTGTCAGATATGGAAAAATAATATTCAGGTGCACTGAATCACATCAGGATTACAGAAAATGTCCTTGTTGAAAGTAATCATGTAGTTTATTTGTAGATTTGTAACATTTTCAATCAAATCACACTTTGATCTTACAGATATTTATAGACTTTTTGTCAGTTGCTAGCGCTACATGTTATAATGCTATAGATGAGCAAGTTATCGTAAAGCATTGCGCTCAGTCTGCCTCCGCAGTTGTCAGCGGACTATATGTCTTTGTTGTCGACGTCTATATTATCTGCTCTGGCAGAAGTGGGCCTTATTATCTCCAAATAGATGGCCCATTGTCAGTCGATATGTTGGGCAACTGCTGCACAAAAGTCCCCCAGCAGACCCCTGGCTCCATTAGGGGCTCTGCAGGGACATACTGAAAGACGAAGGGAGGGGAAACAAGACAGTCAGGAAGGCAAATGAGGTAGGAGGACTAATTATGGTGGGAGTTCTGTCTGGATGTCTGCTATGCGAGGAGACAATAATACCTTGATACGTTTAGACTCCAACACTGGGTTTTCCTGCAGGCACAATCATAATTAGTCAGCCTCTCTAGGACTCTCTATATGTGGCAACATCTCCCTCTACCTCATTAATTAGAATTTTGTTTGGTTTCTTTTAAACCCATTTAGCTCGTGGGAAAAAGAGAGCAAAGGATTTGCAAATTGCCAGTAGTATTGATAGTACCACCTATGTAGGAATTTAGGAGTACATTTGGGAGAGTTAAATAAACTCCTTTCCTTTTTCAGTTTTATGTCATTGTACCATGTCAGAGGGTACAGAACTTACTTATTGTTGACGTGTCCACACCTCATAGACCGTTGTTTTTGCTCAGGGAAAGTTAACTTATCTAGAAATGACAGGCCCTTTTTCTCTCGTGACCCAGTTCGTCTCTTTTGTTTGTTTGTTCTTCTGGTCAACTCTGGCGCAAGGGGAAACTTGAGTCGTGTAAATATGTTTTGCCGGCCCGCTAAATAAGAGTCTGGGCTGAGAGAGGACAGACAAAAGCTCCAGCTGCGGTCTTATTACTTTAAAGATGCAGCTTATTGTATTATGAGATCAGGACCCCCCCTTCAGATCTCTTTTATCGAGACTTCAGCTTTGCTCCACATGAATTTAATGGAATTTTATATTTTTTAAAAAAAGGGTACTTTCTATTTCTACAACATCTCCATCTGCTCTGTGTGGGTATGAGTGTATGTGTATATGTGTGTTTACAGCTTTGAGGAGAGAAGAGAAGTAGAGAAGTTATTCAGAGACAGGCTGCTGACTAATTCCTCACACAGAGCGGCCATAGTGCCGTCCTGCTCTCTGGTGAATATGACGACAGTCTGGGAGAGTATAAAGACAAAATGGTTACTGACAGAGGAGAGAAGGAGAGGAGCTGACCGGGCCTGAGTGCCAGGATTACCCTCTTTGCCCTTGTCTGGTTGGGCGTGTGTGGGCATGAGAGGAGAGATGCATAGTAGGGGTGAAAGGGTGAGTGGACACCATGTAAAAAAGAAAGAATTGGCGAATCAGCGGCCATGTGTTATGTAAAATGTATTTCTTTTTTATTTTTCTCAAACAACCCAGTTCTTCTTGTGAAATATTGGATGGTTTTGTTTTTCGGGTCGGCATTGAAACCTAGACGATAAAATGTAAAAAAGAAAAAAAAATAGTCTGTCACCTCAAACGAGATGCTGGTTTCATAAGCAGTAAAAAGAGTCAAGTTTTACTGCGGCAGCTTCATTTTCTGCATGTGCAGGAGTTTATGGAGGATGCCAGTTGAAAATATGAGCAAACATCTCATGTGTACTGCTGTTTCATTGACATCGCAGAGTTTACTGACTTAAGCCACAAGATGCGACAGTCTGGCTTTATACAAAACAGCATGTAAGGGAAAAATAGCTTTATTTGAACTACTTTCCAGTTATGGGCATATCTCTGCCATCAGGCATACTCTCTTTATGCCAGTTAACATGTGCCACGAAATCAAATCTGTTCATACATCATGTTGAATACACTGTTCAGCCCAATAGTGACTGCAAATATAGGCTTGTTATATTCATGGGGGGCACAGGAATGGCAGACAGTTCAAGCTCCCACAAGGGCTGATGGTATGCCAGTTATTTTAAAAGTCTATTAATACTTTACGAGAGTGAGAGATGCAGCTATTTAAAGTTTTCATTACGCGACACACCGCTTATTGATCTCGTTAGCTCTTCAAAACAAAGGGAGCAAAAATAAATTCAGTTTATTTGACTAGTCGGATATTATCACATCATAGCTCTCTGCACAACACAGCCACAAGCCCGGATCAAGATCTGTGCTGCCTTTTCTGTTGGTTTGTTTACTTTGTGTGTGCATGTGTGTGTTTGTGTATGTGTTGACATGACATGCCCGTGAGATACATGGGAGTTCGAAAGGGCCACTAACTGCTTATTTGCACCAAAACTCAACTTGACAGCCGTGGTGAAATAGCTAAAATCCCTCTTGAGACAGATTGGTTATGATTTAGACGTTATTGCCAATTCTTTACCAAATTGACCACAAGCAGTAAAAGAGGATGTAGAGATTAGAGGCATGTGTGTTTATATGATAAGAGCTTTGACCAATCCACCGAGTCTAACACAAAGAGCCATATACTGCTGACAGCTCTGTTACTTATTTTTTCCTCCTTTGTCTCGTGTTCTTGCTCAGTTCTGCCAGGCTTAATAAGCTGTAAGTGTTTTTTTTTTCCCCCTGCGTGTTTGTGTGAGTGTGTTTGTACGTCGGGGAGGACGCTGTAGAAGACAAAGCAGGTGGACTGGAGGAGTTTTGGGAATGAGACTGGAGCTTGCCTCAATTTGTTTGAGGTAGTTTGCCCAGCTCCAAAAAATGTCAAGAGATACACAAAGAAAAGAAAGTGGAGTGACTATGGAACAGTAATGTCTAAAGAAAGAAAGGCAGAGGGCGGTCTAATTGGGCTTACTCTGATTGACTTAATGGTTGACTAATCAGTGGGTTGGTGTAAATTGATACGGATGCTTTCTCATCATTTTACAATACAATGTTAGGCACCACCAGTTTAAGCATGGCAATTTCAGCAGTAACTTGCTCTCTTTGATGAATATTGCAGCAGGCTTATTATCTGACAGATCGCTGATTGCTTCTTCTCTGCATGCCCTTGCGTTCTTTTCCTTTTATTGCAAGCTGTTGAAATAGAACCGATATTTTGCACATGCGCCCGCTGCACGGTTTACGAGCCACACTTGCTTCCTCATTTGAAGCGGGATGGCTGTGCAGGGCAATAGAGGTGTGCAAACATTTGGCCCTTGAGATGAAGGCAGCTTTATAATGTTGCAATGCCTCATCCTGCACAAAGAAGGTAATTGTATTGTGCTCCTGCAGTGCTAGGCTTAGGCAGTGAAATGTACGGAAAGATTATTTTGATCCCCGAGCCCTCTTTCCTGAAACTACCCCTACCCTTCTTATTCCCGCGTTTTCCACGACTCCATTAACTATTGATTTCCTTCTGTCAGAAATGCTCGGCAAGGTCAGAGAAACCTTTGAAGTCGTCATCTGTCTCTACTCTTTCTCTGTTGCCATTCTCTCCCTCCCACTCTCTCCTGTTTTTGCTCTTGTAAGTCTCTTCCTCTAGTCCTCCTCCTCACTCTGCCAGTCGTGCATGCCCATCACACCCCAGCCTACCTGTGCCGAACAAGTTATTCTGTTCTCCGGGGAACCGAGGAGGGGGAGAAAAGGGGAGAATTGTGGAAAGGGCACATAGGTGGATAATGGGAAATGCAAAGCATACCATCGCCAGTGGGAGATTTGCTGTCGGATATGAATGCTGAAGCTACAGGAAAGATAAAAAGAGAGTCAACTTTATGTTAGATTATCAAAGGATTTACTTGCAAGCTCAAAATATGTTACATTGCTTCAATTCCTAAGTGTAGTATGAAATAGTAAGAAATTTTAGTTTTCTTTCGGATACAGTCACCTCCATATGGGAACCTGTATTTGTCTAGAGGACATTAATAAAGGTTTTTCTGTTTTGTGCCTTTGGTTGTGTGTCCTCCAGCTGTTCATATTGGTGTGATTCGAGTACTGTTTTCTGCAAGTCGTACGTCACCTGAAGGAATCAGCCCGACTGCTAACCTCATTCTTTTTCATTTGTGCTGCTTGGTGAACACAGGGAGCAAGTTTGGAAGCCATCCAACACCTGGCCTGCTTTATGTAAATAACTTCTACAGAAGAGAGAGAAATTTTGGCAAGACACTAAAGCTGTTCAAAATAAGAAAAAGGGTGACGAGAGAAGGAAATGCAGAGGATGTTAGTCGTCTTTTTAATTTGAGGAGTAAGGCGTGCTGGAATGACTTAGCAAATCGGAAATTGAAAACATTAGAAAAGTCAGTTTTTGACATAGAGTAAACATAATTATCAAATGACACTTAACCAGTCTGTGTTTTTAATCATCTCTCCCTCTCTCCACTTGCTCCTCCTCATGATTTTTACAAACCTTGAAAATTGCTCTGCAAAGGCTTTTGAGTGCCAGCATCCAATGCCGTCTCTGCCACCATTGGATTTTCCCTCACGAGCTTACCCTTCATGTGACTTTTGAGCTAATTTGGAAAACAAACTCAGGGTTCAAATTAATTCTGCCAGTGGTAGCAGCGGTAATGAGGATTCAGATGAGGGAGGCAGTGAATGAGGGATGTCAGAACAAAGACACTTGCACTGGGCTTGGCACTACTTTGTGCCAGTTGTTTGCTAGGGCCTGTCTCCCAAAGACCTAAATATGTTTAGATCTTTGATTCAAAAGACAAAAAAAAATCACGGAATAAAAAAAATCGAGACAGGTAATAGAAATAAAAAGAGAGAGAACAGGGTGACGTTTCCTCTGTTTTTGACCAGATTGATTTTAGTTGACATCTTCCCTCAATGGCAGTTTGTATTTAAAGCACGCCCTTTATGTGTTGCTGCAGCTTAAAGCCATGTCTGTTTTCCTCTATGGATTTATTGATAATAATATACCGTGGAAAATGAGCTTCAGGGGGTTACAGTCTCTGCTATCCAGGTAAACAAACGCTTTCCGGGCTAAAGACACAGAGATCGGGCATCATCCCAGCGTCCTCCCACGTTCAGCCGGTTGCATTTTATCCTGAAGGCAGGAGCTCCAAACTCTCGTGGTTTTTATGCCCGGCCCTCCCCCGTCGCTACACATAATCACCACAGCTTGAAAGAGCTCATAAATCAGCCAACCACAGTATATCGTAGAGGGTAAAATGTGTGTCCCTGGCATTTGAGACGGCACAATGCCAACATGTGAGAAGCCCAATTCCACCACTTTTATTCAGTATAGAGAGAAAAAAACACCAGAGACTTTTTGGTGGCCCCTCGAGAGGCCCCCCATGTTTGTACTTGTGTGGGGCATTCATTCTTTTTATCACTTTATTGTTCCATAGTAAACATAAACACACTAATCTATCTTAACTTATTTAACTACTGTGTCATACCTGCTAACTCAGCTTTAGCTTTTCATTTCATTTCTATAGCATGAGAACCTCTCGCACCAAGCCACATTTACAAGTTTGAGCTTTTGTATAATGAAAGAATTTACCATAATCATAAGCCATGTGTAATGTTACTTCCATAGTACAGAAGACACAATACTGTGGTTCACACAGATAAACTACATTACTGAATTTAAGATACTGTGACAGTAGCTTTTGGTGCCATGTCCCCATTGAAACTTCAAAGGACTCAAGCTGAAGCAAGTTCCTTTATTTTTTGATGTCTTTTTTTTTTGGTGTCCACCTATCATGTTTTTCTCCCTCTGCCCGGAAAGATTAATGTGGTTGATGTAAAACTAAGGGCTGGCGCAAAGCGGAGGATGCCGGGCATTGATGTTTTGCAGGCTCGTCACTCAGTCTCTGGTCTGTCCTGGGAGATAAGACCTGTGGCCTGTTTGGGCTGATCAATGGCTGAATCCATACAAACAGTCTCTCACATGATTTGGCCTTTTTGTCGTTGCAATTCTGTTGTTTCCCTCTCCCTCACTATCAGTGGGCTGGGGATCTAACCCTTGTCATACTTGAGAACACTTGAGGATAAGCATTATGGAGTAAACTGTGCAGAACAATTAATTGGTCGCTGTTACACGGCAGCTGTTTTTTTTGTTTAACCTTTGTGGTAGGGATTGTTGTTTTGATGTTTGTGTTTTTGTTTGTGATATGTTATTACCATAAATAACTCAGGTGGCCTCATTTGTGCGTTTCTTTCCTCCACTTGTGCATTATAGCTAAGGCTAATGGAGAGTCATGAAACATGATGTAGTGCTTTGGGAACTGCTGCATCATCTTCCTGTCGCCCACAGACTAATCTGTTTTTCTACTCATCCCCCACTTCCCCTTATCTTCTGTCTGTTCTCAGCTAAGGTCAAGTCGAAGTGCGCACCCACGTTCTTCGCCTGTGCTAATGGCGTCCACTGCATCATTGGGCGCTTCCGCTGTAACGGCTTCAGCAACTGTCCCGACGGGAGCGACGAGGAGAACTGCAGTGAGTCTCGCATGTCAACCAAATTCATCAAAAAGCAATCTGTATCATGCTGTGGTCACCAGAAATCATGGAAATAAGTCAGAGTTATTACTGCTCATCATTCAACCAGCGGATGGTTGAGTACTATGTATATATTTCTTTGAAAATAGCAAATGTATTTATTATTTATCAATAATCTACAAGAAATTTATTTTTTTTAAAAACGTATTTTGAATGATAATTAGAAAAAACAACACTTCCCTCTCTCATTCTTCTTTTTTTTGTTGTGCTGACTTGTGAACAGATAAGTGAGAAACAAAAAACTTGGGAAAGGAAAAGCTCATATTTCATTTTATCTTGCTAGGGAAAACGAAAATGTCACTTTTTTGTTTGGCTTGATACATCACAAAGTGTTGACGGGTTGTGGTTTGTATTATCACAGATACATATATATATGTTGTCCTCACATTACCCCATCACTCCTTCCCTAGGGGGTAATGTGTATCAAGACAATCACTCACCATTGTCAGATGCAGTGTTCCTTGCTTGGAGGGGTCCAAACACACAAATCTAATCTTGCCATTTGAATGGGGCTTTGCTCCGCTCTCCCAGCAGATACTGTGTCATAACTGTGTAATTGTCTGGATCTTCCCACAAGATAATTTTGCCTTATTCTGCAGAAGCTAGAATACAGACCCACACAAAGTGTGCTAAGAAAGGTGGTAGGGAAGGACAGAATTTTGAATGTGTTAGCCTTTTTTTCTTTTAAGTTTATCTATGATGTTTTTTCTCAAACTCCACAGCTCAAACGCTTTTTAATGTTTCATGTCTTCTCTCAAAATCCCTGTGAAAATAGAACACCCATGTTTTTCTTTTTCTGAAATAGTGTGTTAATGTTACAGATGGGATGGGATCAACCCCTGGACCAAGGTCTCTTATCCGACAAATTGCAAAATCTACAAATGCAAAGTGTTCATGAAATTTGCATTGAAATATTTTGTTTATGCACTGAAGTTTGTTTCTTAGAGGAAGGGTTACACAGGTTACTCCATTTTCTAAAAAACAAATCTTTGACCTTTGACCTCTGCTCTGACTTGGCCACAGCAGGCAACCCGTTGGTGTGTTCAGAGTCTCGCTTCAAGTGTCGAAATGGCCGCTGTGTAGATCGCAGCTTCTTGTGTAACGGCCAGGACAACTGCCAGGACAACAGTGATGAGGAGCTCTGCCTGACGACAGCAGGTACGTCACCAAAACAAACATGAGCTTTAAAAAAAAGGTGTTAGAAATCAGACACGGGGTCATTCTGAGGCTGAGGACGTCTCTGTGACAAAGACAAAGATGCAACAGCAATTTAACAGTCACCTGGTGTGGAGATAGCAATTACTCATTCTTTTCACATGTACTATTGTTGCACAGTATAAAGAATGGACATGTAGATAATTATCTTTTTTAGAAAGTGCTGGAGAGCACGACACATGGAACACTAGGAGCCTTATCGTGCTGTGATTCAGTTTTGCAGACATAGCTGCCAATTATGCTGAGCAAGCTGGATACGACTTTTCTCACACACTTAAAATGGAAAAGTCTGGGAATAGGCATCTCCACCTTTTAATTAATGCACTGTTTTCAGAGTTCACTTACACTGTAGCACAAATATGAACAATTTCACAATGAGACTGAGAGGTCGTCTCTGCCTTTTTCCTCCTTCGTGATAAAACTGGTGTTTGGTCAGTCGATTAACTCGTACCAGGTCATACAGTTTTTCATGCTGTATTTCACATCATCTGATATTTCTGGAGACAATGTTGTTTACGGTCTGTGTTTTGTGAAGACACAGCAAAGTTGCAGAAGACATAAGTTGTTTTTTTCTCCAGTGACTGTTGGACTCAGCATCACATCTTTAGAACAGTGTTGTCAAACATATCGCCATTAATGACATCATAGTGAGTTTGAACTGTGTGTCACAGTAGTAGTTGGATCGTTGTCAGGGAGTCTTCTGTAATAAAGTTTTAAAAAGTCCTTTTTACTGCCAAGTGGCGCATACATCCAGAGAGCTATGATAATTCCACTGCCACCATGGCCCAACAGGCAGCTTCTGTCATCACATCAGCCATACTTCTACTGGCAGGCTGACGTGATTTCTGCCAGGATTCCAATTCTGATGTGCATATAAATGCAGGCAATGAAAACCTGGACCACTGTCAGTGCTTTTTTTTTATTTCTGTGTTGAGATGCTGTTATAATATTGATTTACCCGGAATGAAAAAAAATATGTCAGAAATAACAGTCCTGAAGTCTAAGTTTTGAGTGCCGAGTAAAAAGTTGGCAATAACCCATCAGCATCTGTAGCTCACAAGAGAGTAATATTAGCAGTACGAAGATAAGCAGAGTCAGCAGAAACTTGATTGAAACTCAAGAGGCAGAACATGTCTGGTGTGCTGAACCAGTTATATCGTAGACTTAAAAACATGAACTCTAAATCCTGGCAAAACTGTCAACACAGTTTGTCCATCTGGTTTTCTTCAGCTGCAAAAAAGGAAATCTGCTCTGACACCACTGACGAAGTGCTGATCATATCATGAACGCAGAAGATAAGAATAATAATAATAATAAGAAGAATGTTTGTTTAGTTATTAAAGCTGATGCTGTGTTTTCAGCTCCTGGAATGCAAATGCATTGTGTCTACTTGTACCTACCCATTAAGTGTGTTTGGATGTGTTTTTATAATCCCAAGGACGTCCTGTCACTGCTGGTGTTACATTAGAATTGGTATGCATGAAGTGCAAATGACCTAAACGTTCTTCTGCTCATTTTACTGCTAAAAACCTGTGCAGAGCTGCATAAAGTGCTCTGAAACTGGGAGCTGTTTTGCTTATTTTATTATTATTATTATTATTCACTTATCACCCCTGTGTTTAGAAGGAAGTGAGGGCATCGCTGCATTTTGCATTTACATATATTTTCAGTTTGCACACCCTTATACACACACGCGCACACCCACACACTCACACACACACACACACACACACACACACACACACACACACACACACAACTCACCTTGCCTTACACTCACCTTACGTTCTGCTCTGACATTGCCTCAGTCTATAATAAGCACAGACCTGCAGGTGACAGATAAGGCATACAATATCCGCTCTAAGCCAACTGAGTACAGCACCTCCTTCCTCACTTTCTCTCCCTTACGTTTACTTCCTCTCCTCGGCATATTCCTCCGTAGTCGTAATTACCCGCCTCCCTGTCTCCACATTTACTTCCTCTGTTTAAACGGTCTTGTGAGGGATCAGCATGCAGCCTGTCAGCAGACAGATCATTATTAGTAGACTAGCGATTGCTTATCCTGCCCAAGGTGTCAGACTATTAGATGTACACAAACCCTCCTCCTGGATTTTTTTTTTTCTTCATCAGAGCGTTTTTTTTTCTACAATTAAGACACAAGCAAACGGAGCGGAACTTCTTTTGCTGTTTTTATGCTGTGTTTAAGCTGCATCTGATTTTTGAAATAGCAGAGAGGTGGCAATGTGGGAAATGGTGCTATGTAACAATACAGTCTTCTACAAATGCACTGGTGCAGTCATTGCACAGAGAGATAGAAGACGAGGGACGGAGAGTCTGTAACGGAGAACAGAGATAAAGAAATAGAAAGCATGTTATATAAGCATAACGTAGTGAACCAGAAAGGGAGTTGCAAATGAATGGAAATGGACGGAAAGATAGAGGTAAGCAAAGAGAGTTGGGCGATTTAGAAGGGACAGGCGGGGTTTGGATTGAGTGAGGGGCAGGGATGAGCTGGTGAGGGATGAGAGGAGCAGCCATCTCAAATCGAGCCTGGAGGCCGAGCACTGATAACTCGCGAAACAGAAATGACTTGAAAGCTAGTTTTGCAAAGCCCAACTTCTCTTGGTCTGCTAGTCTGCTCCCAGCAGGAAACAGAGAGTGCAGTGACAGGGCATATGTCTGCCCCTGCAACAAACTGATGTTGAAACGCAGCTGAAGGACAAACAGGACTTAGCTAGATACAGTACTAGGGGGAGTGCTTGATGTGAACTACAGAGACACTCTCCATAGCCGTCGAAGAATTATGCATAAGTTCATGTGCAGTCATACACATAATCATAGCATCCAGTATATCTGCATATTCAATTACAAAAATAACTCCATCATCTGAAGGAACTGTCTGAAGGTCTTGGCACTGACACAAGGAAGAGTGATGAGCAGCACTGAAGCCGAAGCCCGTTAGAGTTATTTACCAAAAGTAATTGATTTAAAATGCAAACATCGGCGTCTCTCATTACACATTAATTAACACTGGCTGACAAAGGGTATCAGATGGTGTGGTGACTGTGGAAGTGTGATTGTGATTAATTCTCACATCTCCTCCAGCTCAAAGGAGCTTCTTCTCGGCTTTCTTGTGCGGCGAAGCTGCTTTGAGAGGTAACAAAGGCGATGTGTAAATAGTCTGAAGGTAGGAAGAAAGACAGAGACAGACGGAGGGCTTCAAAAGATCTCAGTCGGCTTTGTGCGTTTTCGACAACACGGTATGCTTTCTGTGGACAGAAGCTTCAAAATTGTTTGTTCTGGTTGTGTGGTTTAAAAATATGCTCTGAAAAGAGCACAATTCTCAGGATGCCCTTGCAAAAAATAAAGTGGAAAAGACAAGCTGAAGCTTATATTGATCATAAATGCATAGTCAGTCTTCTATAATTCAGAAATGCAAGTATTTCTTGTTTGTTTATGGCTATAGATCTGACTTAAATCTTTTGTATCATCTTTTGTCATCATATGGAATTAATGATGTGACTTTGAAATGGCATTATTACATTAAAAAAGTAGCTTTGCCCAATAAGGCTATACATACATTACACACTGATTGTATCCATCAGCCCTCAAACTTAGTTCAGTAACATCTGAATATCAATAACTGGAAATTTACAGCTGACAGTCTGTGAATAATAAAAAGTAACAATAATAATAACACAGCAATTTGTAATGTGTTTGTGTATAAAAACAAGGTAAAGCTGTGACAGGTAATGCCCGATGGGGGCAATTTACAATTCTGCGGACCAAAAGGATTCAGAAGTGTTGACATTAATGGCACATCTTTGAATACATTTACATTGTTTTCTGGGTGAAGCCGTTCATTTGTGATTTAAATTATACTGCGATATAAGCAAAATTTCACATTTCTGTTCAAACTGTATGTTCTATCACTCACACATAAAAAGAATTGCACCCAAGGGTCAGCCTTTGTTTCGCACACAGCCTGAAAAATTCACTGTACTTGTATACATATCTTATATACATATCTGTACAACCCCTCTGGAGAGAGGCAGGCAGGCCAGTTTTTATTATTGTGATTTTTACTATATTGACCCCATTGGAGAAACCACTGGCAA
The DNA here is from genome assembly GCA_016785345.1 of Trinectes maculatus. Classification (NCBI taxonomy): domain Eukaryota; kingdom Metazoa; phylum Chordata; class Actinopteri; order Pleuronectiformes; family Achiridae; genus Trinectes; species Trinectes maculatus. The sequence goes on from JAFBJQ010001356.1 coordinate 202,557, forward strand.
ATAGTTAGGGACAGAATTTGGACTCATTCTGGACGCATTCTGACAAATAACATGATTATACCTAACTTACCCCCTGACCCTGATTGGTTTGATGAGAATCAGCCCTCCCATTACACACAGCAGCCGCTCAGTGACACAACTTCTTGTAACAATGCTCCTTATGGGAATTTGACTTATTTTGAACAGTGTCTGTTAAATAACAACAGTAATATGCTCACAGGCTTTATTTTGGCCAACATCACCATGTATTCACAAACGCCCTCATTTCCCACAAACTGTACAATAAATGGTTTTGACCTTCCCTGGCTTTTGTATCGAGCTTCCTCTGTGAAATGTCAAATCCCTCATTGGAGACTCCAGGGATGCTCACCTCCTACAGTGAGTAATCTGCAGCTTTCTATTTGTTATAGCCTCCCAAGGCCGTGTAAGAACTACTCAATAGTTCTTCTAGCTCTGCATCTGCTGTTTTGCATAAGCTCTATGTATTCAGCAACCTGTCTCCACAGCCCTGCCATTTACAGGGCCAGGAAACACCAGTAATTCACACAGGGCTGTATATAGCATGTCTTCGGATATTGCAGAAGCTGCCTTTCCATTAGTGTGATCAGTATACAAGAAATTTATATAGTGTCAACCTTGATATATGAAGAACAAAGAATGTCAGCGTGATTAAAGCTCCCCCGGTGTGTATTTATTATAGGTATCCTTTTAGCTCGCTAATAGCTTCTCATACAGCCACGTTATCCTCCATTGTCTGCTGCCAGACTTTGGCCCTGAATAATATAGGTTCCATAGATTAGAATGACAAGTTAATCCATGTGCAATTTTTGTGGTGGAGACGTATGAGGCACTGAGATGCTGATTTGTTCATGCCCCTTGCCAGTAGCACTGACACACACACACACAGAGAGAGAGAGAGAGAGAGAGAGAGAGAGAGAGAACGTGTGTGGGAGGGAGTGTGAAATGTTGTGGGGGAGTATAATGGCAGTCGACTGATATGTGGGAGAGAAATGTAATGGTGCCAGTTTATCAAAGCCAATGCACATTTGACAGGCACAAATAGGGGAGGTTGCACATGTCACCGCCCTTTGATTTGGACTCCGGAAAAAGTTTTTTTTGTTGTTTTTGTTTGCCTAAAACATGTCCACAAAGCAGTGTGGAGGGGCTCTTGGCTGCTGGTGTGCAGGAGAGAAAGGCCATGCAGTTGGCAAGATGTTGTTAGCTGCTGTTGGCATTGTTGAACTGTTGATAAAAATAGTTTCCTGGCATTGTAAGTGTATTTCAATGTAAGAGGATCTGGCAGTAGCCTTTAGATACTACGCTGTTGCTATTCCACTCATTCATATGTGGAAATCAGTACTGTAGATATGGGTTAGCCACTTATCTATTATGTACATTATACTCTGTTTTTTACTCTGTGTTTTCCTTCCCTTTTCTGAGAATATAATAATCCTAGTTTAGTCTTCTATTCCTGCACATTCCCCCTCTCTCACACAAAGTAACAGTGCTTTCAGAGCCTCTGTTGATTAAGGGTCTTGTTGGCAGTGGCCACACGTGGGGGGGAGGGGGTTGGGGAGGGTGTCACCTGATTCTGCATGAATCATCCCTATCCACGAATCAGGACCCCTCACACTATAAATTAACAACCTGTCCCTGTTAAGCATCTGCACACTGGGTCGTCATGGTGATGGTGTGACGACCTGCACCCACAGTCTACTGGAGGAATTTTGCCTTGAACAATAGCTCTGCTGTTGGTGTGGTTTGGAATTGTACTTTGTGCGAGGCTTTTGTGTTAGTGTGTGTGTGTGTGTGTGTATGTGTGTTTGTGTGGGCCCACAACTGATTGTTCAATCACTTCCATTCATTCTACTTGAATAGGTTTTTGACTTAACGAGTCCATCGAAAGTCCAGGGTTGCAGTTAATGGGCGATATAGCACAAGTATGAGTAAGTGTGTATGTCTGTAATATCCATAAACCTTATTTTGCACCATCAAACTGCTTCAGTGACAACATATAATTCTCCAAATCAGACAAAGTCAAACTCAGTACATCATTGATTTATGCTTATACAGCCATCACATTTGCATTAGTGTGTTGACCTTCACCTTGACTGCAGCATTTCCCTGCTCCGTGGATGCTAGGTTTGAAAACGTGCCCCTTCGTGGCCCCTCAGTGTACACTCTCTGGTTGGCTGGCAGCAGGAAGGACTTGAGATCACTATGTGAAGTGTACAGTTCCTGAATGGGGCTCTCTCGTTATGTCCTGTCCTTTCAGCCTTTGCATCTCTACCTCCACTCTCCACAGAACTAACCGTTTTGGTCAAATGTGCCTACCTACTCCATATTGTGCAAACTCAAATAAAGCCCATAAGGCCATTATCTCTCTAGAAGAATATCACATTACTAAGGAATGAAGAGTATTGGAATGAAGAAAGTTGAGATGGCACCAGTATAAATTATACTGACGTCTCATTATTTTTTCAGCTGAAAGAGCTACTTTAACTATTTTTTTTTTTACAAAAGTTGAGAGATCACTGGTTATTTCTTTAACAGGTTCATTATGCAGTGAAAGAAACTTAAAAAGAAAGTTTAATGATTTCTTTGTTTCTGTTTCCCAATGTTTTCATTCATTATGCAGAGTAATTTCATTTCAGAGTATGGTGAATATGAATAAACATGATTATTAAAAATACAGTATCATTAACGCAGGCATCAGATGCTATCAAAAGATGTAAGTCCCACTCCTGTGTTTTCTTCATGCAAGCCACACTGTCAGGTTACCTGTCAGGTTCATTGAAGTTATACGGGACCTGAATTACATCGTTCAATGCAATACATGTATTACGACATGTATATATTTCAATATAATTTAACATAATTTAATGCATTTTGTGTAAAAAGCAGTAAGATGTTTCACTTTTTAGTCCACATAGACTTTTGTTGCATTGACTGTGTATAGAGTTATGAAAAAAATTACTTAGCAAAAAGAAATAAAAGAAAAGAATAAAAGAAAAACTATTAGTGGCACCATTATCCCCATGCATCTACTGCTGAAGTGTGCTGCTATGACAGGCACACAGATAGACTGTCTTGAGTGATGCATTAGGTGTCAGTCAGCCCTCACTTTAATGGGGTGGGTTATTTTCTGCAAATGCTTTTACTGCCAATACTCTAAGTATGCATTTACACATGATATGCTTGAGCTGAGTGTTGCTCGACAGAGAAGGATGCACTGCAGTTATTAAGATGTGACAGAATCCAGACGTGTGGGTGGGTGTTGATAAAGGTAAGAGTGCAGTGGTATGTGTTGTGGATGTGTTAGTCTGCGTGTGTGCGTGCGTGTGTGTCCATCAGGAAAATTCAAAAAGATGGAAGGCTTAAGTGGAATGCAGGAAAAAGAAGAGTGCCTTGGAGAAAGGAAAGAGGAATTGCATGTCAGAGATTATGAGAGACAGAAATGTGCGGACAATGGGAGGGGGGCAATGGAGCGGAAGAGGGAAGGAAAGCACAAGGGAGAGAGTGATAGAGAGCGTGAGGGAAGCTGACGGAGATGAGGGATTGGGGAGAGTGGCAAAGCCACCGAGGAAAAAAAGATGAAGAAAAATCCTACGGATTCCTCGTGTAGGGAAAAGGCAGGGAATCAAGGGGGAGGACAAAGAAGCAGAGGAGATGAAAATGGTAGCTGGGGAAAGGGTCGTGGCTGCTGGTGGAGAGACAGAATAAACACTAATGAGCATAAAGAGAGGAAGAAAGTGGAAGAAAAACGTTAGTAAGCAGGAAAACAGATAGAGGTGGGAATATGCAGGCAGGAACCTGAGACAGGTGCAGGATGCACAGGTAGGATCAGAGCGGAGAGAGATGCGCTAGGGAATGAGAAACAACAAAGCGAGTGATTGGGATCAGCACTGTCGAGCCAGCGAAGTGAGATGGGAATGTAAGTAAGGAGGGTCGACAAAAGAAGGGAGAACGTGTGGATGTAAAATGGAGAATATGAGCGGGGCTGATGCTGTAAGTAGATAGATGACATGAGAACATAGGGTTTGATATTCATACTTGGGGGTCAAAAAGCGAATGGGGAGTCTTGATTGGTCCCAGCATGCAACAGTGGTCTAATTCATGGTAATTACTGCCTTCCGTCACAGTCTCTCTGAATTGCAGGCTTCTGTTTTTATCTAAGTGCCCCCTCTCTCCTCTCACTGTCTGACTCACTGTGCCCATGTACCATTAACCTCCCATCAGCTTCCCACAGCTTTGATGTTTGACTCCACTCTCAACTCTTTTTCATCACTAATTTTTTTTTTCTTCAAAAAAACCTTTTACCTCATCACGCTTCAGTGTCTTGTCTTCGCACCATCATGTGCTCCTTTTTGCATCTGTTCTCTGCTCTTCTTCCCTCTGGCAATGTGTGCTCTCTCGCTCTCTCCGTTTCTCTTCCTGTCTTTCTGCCTCGTCCATCCTGTTCTTTTCATTGTCTGATACACTTGTATGGACGCCTACATGCCAGAGCCGTGGTGAAACCATGCTGGAGATGAAGTGTGCCTGGGGACAGATGAGTGATGGGTGATACAGTGAGATTTTTGTGGTCTTTCTCTCTGGCAGCTTCTTGGTGAATGTGTCATGCATAAAAAACAAGGATAAATGTTTATGGTTGTGGAAGAGATAGAGAGAGAAAAAAATACAGCTATGAGTTAAAGTAAGTTATTAGTAAATTGGACTTAGATACTTCACTGAAGAACATTATTAATGGACAATCCCATGAGCCCACATTAAATTTCCATACTATTGTGGGGGCCTTATAGCTCATCTGAAAAACACATCACATGAAGCCAAATCTCGAAACATGCAGTAATGCACATAAGATTTCACTTTCCTGTTTGGATGAATTAAATTGCCCAAAAGAAACAGCTGTTTTTATGTCCTGAATCGTATCCCTGACATGGTAAATGGCTAAATTCCTAAATAACTGAACACAGTGCTCTTAATTGTGCATTTTATTGGCAGTGTGTGCAGTTTGATGCCAGATCCATTTAAGATATCGATGCTTCTTGGCTGATGCACAAATTAACTTTGATCTTCCATTGACTTACGGTATGACATTAAAACTGTTTTTGTTGTTTTCGCTTTGTCAGTGTAGCCCATAATTACATCTCTACATTCAGCATCAGGAACAGAGAGAGATAACAACTGAATGTTGTTGAGGGTTTAAAGGGTTTTAGTTGCGGAAACTGAAATAAAGCATTTGCTCTCATCTGCTTGAAAGCTAAATTTGCTCAGCTTTCTTTTTAAGGTTAAAATAGTATAGATTATATATGTATGATTGTCCTTCTTTTTTATTATTGATAATATTATATGATTTCAGGGTAACCATATGGTTAATAACAGTGAAGGTTATCTTATTCAGGATTTTTGTACAGGCTTACTGCCTGCAAAACCTCATCAATAGGTTATAATTAGCTTTTCCTTACTCCTTCAACAAAACACTTCTCTGTGTGCATTTTATTTTATTTTATTTATGCACAGCTATAGGTGATTTGCTTGTTGATTGTGCCAAATAGATGTGGATATTTATCCAACTGGGTATGTTCCTAAGGGATGGCTTTTGAATGATTTTCCGTAGTTGCTACCCTAATTTCTGAATACAGTATCCTCTCCCTCTGCCAGTCTACTGGGAAACCTCTTCGTAAGGTTAGTATTCATAGAAGTATCTTCAAAACCCTGAAATGGGATTTTTCCAAAACTTAAATTAAGTTGTTTTTTTTTTACTCTCCAAGAATTTTTTAAAACTTAAATTGAAATTGGGGTTAGATATAGTCTTTGGTATAGTTTTGAGTTGTTTCCTGCTTTTTGTGATTATGATTGTATCTATGATCCTTATGCCTCAACACGAAAACCTTCCCCAGTGTATGGATCACTTCTACAGTATAATACAACTCCCTTAGGCTACAGATGATGCGTAGCTGGAAGCTGCATTATTAATTCGATGGGCACAAAGTTGACTCATCTGCACTGTGTGGTGCTGCCTGATGTGTGGTCTGTCTTATCAGTGATTGTGTGGGCGAGAGATTGTGTTTCTGTTACAGAATATGTGCATGCATGCCCGAGCCTGGTGCTGACGGATGGGATCATCAATTAATGCACGTAATTTCAAAAGCAATAATTACATTGGGAAGAAAAAAAAACGCATGGGAGTAAGTGAATAGACGAGGATAAATTAAAATAAACTAATGATGCTGTTCTGTATGTTACCATATACCTATTAAAATTTCCGCCTAACCCATTAAAAAGGCTCCTGCTGAGAATAAGGCATACAAAAGAGACAAAACCGTTCGCTAACAGCCAAGAAACAAAGGTATCAGGGGGGAGGAAGCAAAACAAACATCCATTGAGCGTTTAGTGATCAAACAATGGAAAGAATTTCATCAATAAAGATGGATACATATTTCAAGGCTGTGGGTGTAATGAGGGCACAAGGGAGGGAATGAGCAAACGATATTGAACAAGTCAGCTGCAAAGCAATGATAGAGAGAAAAAAATGGTATCACGCGCTGAAATAAATGGAAACCGGCACTGAGTCCCAATACATTAGACTACATTCACTCTATTGCAGCCATCCTCTTCCAGTGTGATGTGATCCACTAGTAGGCTTTGGTTCTACCATCTAAATACTGCTAAATGATGATCATCATCATCATCATCATCATATTTGTCAGCTTTAAATCCATAATTTCATCTGTTAAAGAAGCTGCTGTGTTTAAAATAGCTTGCGGGGGAGTATGTGCCACGTTCACCATATCTTCAATGTTTACCGAGAGCTGCCGCAGACTCTTTTTGGTCTTCATGTAGATACCAGTCAGCTACTTCCAGCTGTGCGCCTCACTTGGTGTGCAAGACAATGAAAATGGAATCAGCGGGGAGAGAAAAGGATGGTGACAGAGTTACAATAATAGCTGGCATGGATGCAGAAGACTTCACAGGGATGGTGACATACTTATCATACCTTCTGCTGAGGCAAACTAAGACCCCTGCTGGTGTTTTGTTCAGTCCCCTTCTCATTTGTGTCAGCACCGCCTCTCATTGTTAGTCAAGACTACACATTATGCACAAACGAGAATGCTTGTACACGCTCGCGTGTCGTTTACTCGGGCGCCAAATTTTAAACTGTGACAGCTGCAGCACTTACATGCAGTACTAGGCATCAAAATATAAGTCTCTACTTTCTGACACACACAACTGTTTGCCAAATAGTGCTCACAAATGGAATATGTACAGATTTAAAAAAAAAAAAAAAAAGACAGCCCCTTTAACCGACTTGTAATTAGATCCATATACAGCTGCCAGCCACCAGCTCGCTTTGTGAGAAACACAGCGGGCGAGGCTGTGAGCGGCAGCCTGAGCATGACTGATGGTTTAACTGTTGCTTATGTGATCAATAAGGCTGACAACTACACTGGAAATTCACACGCTCACCCTGAAAAGCAAGCAGCAATGAGCATGCACTGTTCTGACTGCTAGCTCCCTTTGGGGAGTTGGATAAGTACTCGCGGTCTCAAACACATGCTACTGTATTGTGACAACAGTGACAGCTCCTTCTGAGTCCAGGTTCCGCAAAAAGAAACATTTCTCTGCAATTTGTAGGCCTTTCACACAGCCTTGCATAGTTTTAGGTTGATTTACTTGGCGAAACACGAGTCATCCTCATTACTGTAGTCAAGAATGACATTAGGGATGTTAGAATCTGCCACTGACATGCAAATGCTTTAATGGGGGATTATTTGCAGACTCCTTCTCATCCAACCTCTATTGGTGGGTTTGCCTCCCAACAACAACAACAACAACAACCCAGCCTCGCCATTCTCTCTCCATCAGACAAATATTTTTATCATAGTTTCTGGTCACGCTGCCTCATGTGGCATACGGCTTGACAATGTCTGACAGCTGACATTTGATAAGTCTGTGTATCAGAATTTGACAAATTTGAGGTTTTACTTCATCTTCTAGACCTTAAGATCATTTTTAAAAGATGCTCTTCCACTGTCTCTATTAGCATACTGCTCCCTTATGTCCTCCAGGACAAATAGCTGATGAATGTGAAAGTGAGGCATTTAAATTCAGCACTGTGCTGAATAATTTTTAACACAGAAAATGATTTTTTTTTTCATCTAAGTTATTCATATTCTGTATTTTCACGTTTGAGCATAACGAGCATCCTGTGAATGTCAGCCGGCGCTCGTCTCTAACGTTCACTATATCTAATTTTCCTACAACGGTCAGTCATTCTATATCATCTGCCACTCATTCAGGCTGTCAGATTGGTCAGCATCACCTCTGTGACGTCCTGCCGACTATGTATCTACAGGCTACAATTTATAATAGTCTCCTGTCCCTCCTGGGGAGGCTGGTTCTTGCCTGCAGATCCCGTCACTGCACTGGCACACAGTGTCCCCAATAACCCTCTTCATCTCCACAGTCTTTTTGTTCATCTCCATCACATCCAGGCTTTGGGCAATATTGCGCACGCATGTCTGTGTGTGTGCGTGTGCGTGTGTCAGGCGTATGTGAGTTCACTCTCGGGCTTCCCAACTCACCTTTCTGCCCCGAAGAATGGTTGCCATGGTGATTGCCCTCGCCAGTTTTGGTGGAACGGGCTTTGCAGTCAAAGCCTCTCAACAATCCAGCGCCACCTCTCGCCCCGGCTATTCTTCCCTGTTCTGCAGGGAAAAAAATAGCCAACCCTTTACAGCCTTGCTATTGAACGGTTCACCACAAAGAAAGAGCTGGAACTCCTACTTGTGTTTCTCTGTCGAAGTATGGAAAGTTGTTACGAACGGTACAGCATCATTGTTGCTGCGTTTTCTAGTCTGACTATATATATATATATATATATATATAAGCCAAAGTGATATTGAGAGCACATATTTTTTCTCCTGTATCTAAAGCCTTTTATTCGTGAACATACCCCAGGGTCTGTCCCACTGTGTTACTGCGCAGCTCCTCTGTCCCCCTTCTCTTCCATCTTCCCTCATCAGATCTTATTATATTATAGATGACACTATTCCTTTATTTTAGCTGGGGTTTTTTTTGTTTGATTTTATTTTTTTAGTTTAGTATGTAATTTGGATCATTTAATTGAAATGCAAACCAGGTGCAAGGCTGCATCAGCGTACATAAAACAGAAATTCATATCTATATGTGTCCAAGATGATACAAAATGAGAGTCAGATAGAGAAGATCAATAAATATTAGGCATTAACGATATGTAGCCCACCTGTCTGTGTCCTGCCCTGTGTCATCATCATACAGTTATACGTTAGCTATATGTTTATAGTGAAGCATTAGCAGGAATGAAAATAAGCGATAAAGTAGCTATCAAATCACATTAGTTTCACATTTCTGTCTTTGGAAATGGATGTTGTAGTAACACTTACCACATTTATCAGCTTTGCCATTCTCCTGACCCCAACCTTATCTATTATTTTACAGTCAGTTTTTAACCTTGCTCATGTAAGGAGTTGCACTATAAATTTACCAGTCACTTTCTTTCACCTGCCCTTCAACCTTGCCTGTTCTTTTTTTCTCATCTGTCCCTGGTCTCTGCTCTGTGGATGTTCCCCAGGTGCTGAAGACATCCATTAACTCTAACCCACCTCCCTTACACACCTCCGGCCGCCCACAGTAAGCTGTGACTGAGTGTTATTGGGGGGGGGGGGTCTTATAGTGGCAAGCAATGCAGCAGACAAGTTATTACAGGAGAGACAAATAGAGACCCGCTGAAGCATGAAAACCTTCCTTCCCTAAACCACCACACACACACACACACACACACACAAAATATATACAAACAAATAGTGTTTTGCACAGTGCACATATTCAGACACTCCAAGAAATGATGAAGACATGCAGAAGTCCATACTGAGAAAACAGAGTGGCTAATACAACATTACACACACACACACACACACACAGAGAGAGAGAGAGAGAGAGCCCGTACATTACTGCCTCCTTTCTTTGTGCTTGCTAATAAGAGCAGACATATAGTACATGACAGGGCAGAGCAACAGGAACAGAGTGACAGCATGGGACATGAATACCAACACTAACGGGAACAGGAACGGTCCAGTCACAGAGCAGTTAACGTGCTCTGCTTCCCAGCATCGCTTGGCAGAGCAGCTTTCAATCAAGAAGTCTTTCAAGTCCCACCAGGGGGAAAGTTTGTTGGCAGCAAGGCTTTCTAGACACGGCGGCGCGTTACCAGGGGACAATGAGGCCAATCGCACAGCCAAGTGACGGCTGCAAACCCCTGAGGTCTCGAGAGAGAAACGTGAGAGTTTATATTAAGATGCTAAAATGCTTAATTAGAGTTCAAACAGTCCAAGTAGAAGGTAAAGACACAAATGCACCAGACAACCCTACAAGTTGCTATTTGGTGTCCCCACCCCCCAGCTTCCTTCAGACTTGTGCACCATGTGGCGTGGGTTTAGAACGCTGGCTCTGGACCAGGATGAAAGGGATTCTGGGATTTTGTTTGCATCGCCGTCTTTACTCGCCGGCTCAGCAGAGAGCGGCCTGTGTGCGAATGTGTTTGAACTTTACCTTTGAACTCACTGTAAGGTATGTTCAGGGACTGTGCGTGTCTGCCTGGCGTGCACACTGTATTTGTGGACTGTACTATGTAACTGCACATGTGTGCATCCCATTGCGGGTATGTTTAAAGCCAGATGGCAGCCCCCATGCACGCGCACACACACACACACACACACAAACCTTGGAGTAAGCCACTCAATGCATGTCCTCCCCCTGCTCTACATTCCCACCCTCTGCTAACACATGAAATGTGCATGTGTTTACAGTACATGAGCATGTAGCCAAGTAAGAATGTGAGAAGTCTGCCCCCTACTGGATTCCTTCTCTTCTCTTTTCTCCTCTCTGTTCCTTTCATGGCTGCTAAATGAGCCAACAGCACCACACCTTTAATTAATGACAGACAAATAGAGTCTGCGGTAAATGAAGACACTGCTGCGACCAGTCTCTGTCAGCTGAAAACAACCGTGCTCGACATGCGGCAGCAAATCCTGGAATACTGATGCCAAGGAATGATGACTTTTTTTCCCTGACCACTTCTTTTTGAAGACAGCACTTGGTGCATGTGAAACGAGTCTTTGGCGAGAAAGGGGAAGTACAGCACATCTGTGCAGCCCATATCTGTTCCCTCAGGAATGAGCCTGAGGGAGGGGGGAATGTCTCCGTTCCCTTTTTTTCAGGGTTGTTTTAAGTGCAGCAATTAAGATATGTGGAGTCTTTTATTCGACGCACTCCTTTCATTTTATTCTGCTCGTTCATCTTCAGAGAGGCGTAATCTGACAGTGGTTAGTTACCTCATTCGGTGCCAGGTAGCCAATCAGCGCGGTTAAATAAAACCTAACAGTGTTGTTATTGTTGTTCCTGTGACTCTTGATGAGCAGATGTAACTCCTCTCCTCCGTCCGCCATTGTGCCATTAATTACCTTGTCTGTATAATTCTGTCCTCTCATGCAGTGCTACTAAGACTAATGGAGGCAGGAGATAATGAAATGCAGAAAAAGAAAATTGAAGAGAGCACGGCAGTGAAAGAGGGGACAGGGTGGGAAAGTGCAAATAGGAGTAAGTGGAGAAAGATTGAATAGAAGGGGTTTTTTTGTCTTCTATTAAATGTATTATTTAGGCCGAGTGCAGTTGTTGTACATTAGAAAGACAAGGTGCATGTCATCTCCATGACAGTAAATTACCAACAACAGGGGAGCAGATTGTGATAAAGGGAGGAGAGGAGAGAAGCGGGGACCGCGCGGTGCTGAAGGGGGAGGGAGAGTGGTGGAGCGTAGGCACGAGGGGAGAGGAGGACAGGGGGGAGAGAGGGAGGGGGAAATGAGATGGAGGGATGGAGCGATGTGGGGAGAAGGCACTCTCATGTAATTAAAGTGGCCCAGTTGAAAGGCTGCACCTTGCTCACCCCCACTCCCACCCCCACCCCCTCATCTCAACTCCTCCGCATACAGTGGCACAGTACCGAGGCGGTGTAAGAGGTCACTGGGAGAACTGCAGAGTCAGGTTATTAATGCGCACACAACAAGTGCATACACGTGCAGATCGCTTCTTCCCAAAGTGAATATATCAGTGGTGGAGCTGCATGTTTATGCTATCTTCACTATTACAACCATTATCCATTACTTTTGTATTGTGCTGGCTTGGTGACTAGTTCACATCTATAAATTGCAAAAGTATGTCAGCAGAACTCCTGGTTGGGATTCTCCAAAACGACTTAGACTGTCATTTTCAACTCGATGACAAGCAATAAAGTTCAGGCATTTTTGGCATGAAACACCAGACGTGTATGAAATCGAATGGACTCGAAGGAAAGCTTCCTACACGCTCGCCGTTTATCCCCCCAGGGTCAACGCCATCCCAGCTACATTGCTGTTGGTCTATAGCTCTAATGTACATGATCCTTTCATGTCAAGGCTGCAACGCCTCCAGTGAAGTTTGATGCATGTAGTCAGTCTTTTTTCGCGAATAACTGTGAAGAAAAATTGTGAAGGAATGGAATTTAAAGTAAAAATAGTGCATCGGAGTTAGTATGCGTGTGTGTGTGTGTGTGTGTGTGTGTGTGTGGCTTTTCCCTTTCATGTTCCATTAATGCAGCATCTGGTTCTGGCTCAGCTATCTTTGAATTCATCCCCTGACGCAGATACAATTTAGTGGTAAAAAAACAGACAGATTTGCAGAAAGTAATGAAAGCATGTACTCTGTGTGTGTGTGTGTGTGTGTGTGTGCGCGTGTGTGCGTGCGCGCGTGCGTGCGTGCGTGCGTGCGTGCGTGCGTGCGTGCGTGTTTCCATGATACACTAGCATGTGATTCAGCCATAAAAAGTACCATTGTTATTGTGTAACCTCCCTTCACCTCTCCGTCCATTTGGTTGAAACATTTTCTTTGTACTGTAACAACTAACAGCACTTAATTGCCCGGAACAAAAATTGCTGACCGCACAGAGGACCTCTCTCCCCCGCCACAGGCATCGCTCGCTTCAGTCTCTTTTTTTTTTTTTCTCTCCGTGTCTTTTCATCTCTTGTGTGATTTGAAACAGCCTTTCACGCCGCAGTTGCTAATACGCCGAGCAGACTCCCTTTGTGATGTTACAGCATTATGAGTTTCTTTTGTGTGTGAGTCCCTGCTCCCAGAAGACCGCACTGAAACCCGTCAGGCAGCGAAGGGTGGCAGTGGTGGGATCTCTTTATTGGCGCTTTTTTTTTTTAACTGGGTAATTATGGAAATTATTCCTCTTTGTTTTGGCCATTCACTGCTGTCGGTCCAGTTCTTAATTAATTGGTAGCGTGAAGGACTGGCCAATTTTAAATCTCATGGGAGGAGTGGAGGGGACTCGTTTTATTGGCTGAAGTCTGGTTGGGGCTGCGGGTGGGCGGAGCATCTGAATTAGATTTGATTTAATTAAGACATGGGGCCCCTGACTACACATTGGTACATAAATAGGACGTATGTCAGGCTGGTTGTTGTTGGGAGACGGTATGTGTACGCACGCACACACACACACACACACAGCTGAATACTCCCGGAGGCCTTCAAGGTCAGGTAGACATGGAAAACATGCAGCATGGTGGAGGATGTTCTGAAAACGCTCCACCGCTGATGCGAGATCATGTCATTGCGTTAAAACCCTTGAACACAGAACACAGAAAGCGTCCCGATGAGAGTCTCTGAGGGACACCGAGGTTTGATGTTGACGTGCCCCAATGAACCATTACTGTAATATACTCATTCCTCATTACCACAGCGTCTCTGCACATCCATCACAAACAGGTTCCCCTCCATTCTCCCTCCCTCCCTCCCTCCCTCCGGTAAGCAACTTGAACACCATTCACATTACCCTCTCCTCCACGGCCTGATTGAAATTCTCACGCTGTAATATCCGTCAGTGTAAATGTTTAAACGATAAGATGCAATGCAATGCAGGAATAATAAGATGCAATGCTGTCTGGCAGTACAGTCGTCCCTTTCCTTATTTCAGGCCAGGTAGCAGTAGCTGCTGTGAATCTCCTCCTGCTGGCCACAGCTTTCATCGCGAATATCCCCCGGACTACTAAGTAGTTTGGTGACCCCCTCGTCTGCCGGCTACAAACACAGTGGTCCGTGACAGCCCCTGGTGTTCCTCTGCCTCCTCTCATCTTCACACAGAGCAAATCACGTTTTAAAACTTAAAGTGCCCTAAGCTGTTTATGCCTTCACAAAGAATTATTTCAACTTTCTTTCATGCTGTGTCTTCTTAATAAAAAGTTGGATCTGATTTTAAGCCGAGTCCCTAGGTTTTTAAAGTGCGATGTGCACACTGCTGGATCTATTCACCGCGGCTGTGGGAGCTCTCAGAGAGAGTCTGACTGCTGCCATGCTTGTTATGTTGCGTTCTCATCCGGCTTCCTCCCATTCAATCGTGTGAGGCGCATTTCAGAACGAGCCCACAAACAATTCACTGCTTGATATTCACAGCCATCCACTTTACTCTCCTCTCCATTCCCCTGGCTCTGCAACTCCACTCCTCCTCCCATTTACTCAACCACCTATTCCCCTAATTTGTTTGCCTACTCAAAATCCCACCATCCCACAGTTCCCTCTTTTCACCCCGACCTCCCATATCGCTCATCATCAATTAACTCTTTGCTTCTCTCCTCTTTCCTGCAGAAGCTCCTGGCCAGGACTTTGTGACACTTGACTACCGTCTGCGCTACTACCCGAGCATCACCTACGCTGTCATCGGCAGCGCTGTCATCTTCGTCCTGGTGGTGGCGTTGCTGGCCTTGGTGCTCCATCATCAGAGGAAGCGTAGCGTCCTGCTGCCCAGAGGTGTGAGAGGGGGCTCACATCACCACCACCACCATCACCACCAGCCGCTGCTGCTGTCCCGCCTGGTCATCTTGGACCGGGGCCACATGCATCCCGGAGGTCCAGGTCTCTCCCCCACCTCACCCGCAGAAGGCCAGTACAGCTCCACTACTCAGGCACTGCAGCTGCTGTCTGGGACCCTGTACCCCTCTGGACTCTCCATGGACTCCCCTCCGTCATACTCCCAAGCTGTTCAGGATGTCAGGTAAAAGTCATAAAGATACCAACACTTTTTTATTAACCTGACTGCAGAAGTGAAAAGTTACAAATAGCAACAATATAAGCTAATGTAGTATAACACTAGCTACAGTAATAAAAGTTTGTGCTCAGCTAATTTACTTCAATTTCAGTTGTGACACTCAAACCAAATCTGTAGTCAAGGAAAGATCAGCAAGTTAGTGAAATAATCAGAAACATTTCATATACGTCCACATTTACTCACATACTCATTTCATTTAATGAAAGGTGATTGTCGCTGTTTAAAAACAAGAATTAATCGACTGATGTAAAATAGAAGCACCCTGACTATTAGCTTACAAAATATTCCTATTTAGAACATCACTGTCTTTGCTTTTGCCGTCGGCCATTGTTCTAAATCAGTGGCAGAGTAAATCTATTATTTACTCATGAAACTGACATCATGTTCTTCTTGGTTTATCTTTTTTGTTTTTTTTGTTTTTTTTCCCTGCGCTTGTCCTTAGTCGGCCTCCCTGGTTTGATCTCCCCCCACCTCCATACCTCCCAGACAGCGAATTGCCATCTGCAGACGAGCTGCCTCAATACGAGGCCCCGCAGGAAGGTCCCTCTGCATCCTCCACACCCCGAACTGTGGCCTCGGGGCCACAGCTGAGTTTGAGCTCCAGAGAAGAGTCAGAGCAGCTGTAGCCCCGCTCTTGTAAACCTGACGTTAGATGAGACTCAGAGACTGCAGGACTGCAGGACTGAAGGACCAGGCTGCAGGGTTTATTAAGACCAGGACAGTCGACAACAAAGACCTGCTGAGCATAATCCCCAAGGACTGAGACTAAACGGCATCTTTAACTCACTTCCCCACACTTTGGCTCCATGAGGCATTGGACCAAGACCCTGCTAGACTCATATTGTACGCTGGCTCACCCTGCTGGGGTCTTCGCTGCACTACACCTTCAGTTCAATGTTTAGCGTTTGTCACCAGTTGAGCGCAGATGACTTGTATTCCCCCTGAGTGTTGTATATTATACGTAACAATGACTAAAGTCAGTGTCCGGAGAAGGAGTGAACCTCCATTAAAACATTATGTATCATACAAGAGCAATCAGTTACAGGACATGAAACGGTCATTGTGTTATAGTCTGTAATAGAGTGGTTTTGCTCTTTTTACTGCCGGCACTTAGTGTAGCACTAAATGTTCCTCACATTCAGGATAGAGTTGAAAACTGTTTTCAATTCTCAGAGTTTTTATCTAATTTAGTCATTATCGTCAGTGACTTTAATATTCATGTGGACACTGAAAGTGACAGCTTAACTGCTGCATTTCATTCAATATTAGACTCTGTTGGTTTCAGTCACTGTGTAAACCAACCATCCCACTGCTTTAACCACACCCGTGACTTAGTTCTTACATATGGCATCAATATTGAACAGTTGTTCACTGACTACTGGACATTTGGTGTTAAATCTGTGCTGTTTAGAATTACTGCTACTTTTGATGAATCGCTGTAGTAAATTCCAACATGATGCTCCACCTGTCTTCATTGATATGAACTGTGGCCTGTAAAACGCACAGGCGTTTTGTATCGTTTTTAGTGGAACTATATTTCTAAAAGATCGGTGGAGGACATTGTGTTTAATGTTTCACACAACACTTTTCGTCATTTGGATAAATTCCTACTAAAAGTAAAAGAAAGAAAGGACCATTTAATTGAAATGAATCGTGTTGGGCAGAGATTATATGTGTATATCTTTACCAGTTTCGTTTCATAAATCATTCCTCTCCTGTGCTGGCAAAGAAATCAATCTTTTATTACATTTCCATTTGAATGACCGACCAATAATGAATCCAAAGGATTTTGTTGAGGCCTTATTCTTTGCCAGTTTAGCCCTTGGTGCCTTTAGTGTGTGTGCGTTAATGACATAAAGCCTGGAGAACAACAGTCTGATCTGAGATTTAACTGTAAGATCACACATTAAGAAACATCTCCGACTGTCATGTTTTAAATCAGATGGTTAAAACTCTGCTTGTGCTCAGTCCATGTAAATAGGTATTAAACAATGAGGAAATATACATCTGAAGGATTTGTGCTCTACATGCTCATTTTCCAATAGTTTGTATGACAGTGTATATAGGAGATAGGAAGGTAAAGATATCTATTTAAGATTAGAGGACTACATAGGAGCTGAAAGTGAGAGATGATTGTGTAAGATTAAAACGGTTCTGTTGTGTATCTTACTTTTCTTCTAGAGCCAGCAGTGAAAATGCAGGCGCAATAAAAACAATCAAACCAAAGATAATCATTATTGATCTTTTCCTTTAGGATATCGCCCTCCATTGGAATGATTGTGTTGTAACTGTCTGTACAATTATTATAATATTATGAAACATCTATAAATTGTGGAAAGGCTTTGTGAGAGAAACAGAAGTCGTGGTGTTTTGCTGTGCAACTGGAAAACATTTCTCAGGAAGTTGTTTGTGTCTTCAATTAATTAAAATTAATTAAAATTCAATTAATTTACTGATTTGTTCTCATCCGCTTTGATATTTACCCGTTTCTGATGTTGCCCATCATGATCTCTTTGTCCCCTGTATTGTTTATATTGAAAGTAAGATAAAAAAAAAAAATTCTAACATAGAATAATGTCTATGAGTCTTCTTGGAAATGTATCTTAACGTGAAGGGATGACAACATAGTGGTAGCTGACGAGAGTGCCGCAGTTCTACCTTTCTACCAATAGATGTCACCATCTCACTATAAGGGACAACGCTCATAGCCGAGTTGGTGTGGCAAACTAAACCCCTGTTTGTTTGTGTCCTGCTACATTGGTGTGATCCTCTCATTCTGGGTTTCATACTTGTGTGTACATAAAAATGCATTCAAGCTCACATCAACACATATCTGGGATTCCTAGCAACTATCTGCATCCTGGACATGTTGTGATTGATCGTGTACCATCTCACGTGGCCCCTCCCTTTTAGTTTTAATTGTAAATTCCCTCTAATATCGCTGCATCCCATCTCACTAACCCCCCCCCCCCTTCACAATATCCGCATCACATTATTACATATGTTATATGTGATAACATCTCTGACAACCCACCCCCTCTCCTCTCTCTCTACCTGCCCCCTTCATTTCTCATAGTCCTTTATCCCAAGCTTCTCTTTCTATCTTTTATCTTCATCTCTCGTTTCCAGGCCCCTCACCCCTCCTCCATCCCTCATTCAGCGTCAGGAGCTGCTCTTTCATCACACCGCCGTCCTTTACCTCATCCTCAACTCTGATTCTGGAGGCCCGTGTGGTGTGATCCTCTCATTCTGGGTTTGATACTTGTGTGTACATAAAAATGCATTCAAGCGCACATCAACACATATCTGGGATTCCTAGCAACTATCTGCATCCTGGACATGTTGTGATTGATCGTGTACCATCTCACGTGCCCCCCCCCTTTTAGTTTTAATTGTAAATTCCCTCTAATATCGCTGCATCCCATCTCACTAACCCCCCCCCCCCTTCACAATATCCGCATCACATTATTACATATGTTATGTGTGATAACATCTCTGACAACCCACCCCCTCTCCTCTCTCTCTACCTGCCCCCTTCATTTCTCATAGTCCTTTATCCCAAGCTTCTCTTTCTATCTTTTATCTTCATCTCTCGTTTCCAGGCCCCTCACCCCTCCTCCATCCCTCATTCAGCATCAGGAGCTGCTCTTTCATCACACCGCCGTCCTTTACCTCATCTTCAACTCTGATTCTGGAGGCCCGTGTTTGCTTAGCCTGAGCCCTTAACCATGCAGCCTTTAATTAAAAGCCTGCACGCTTCTCTCTTTCGCTCTCCCCGCCTCGAACCTCTCGGGCAGAAGGGAAGTTCTGTGTGGGAACAGTGCGTTGCCGGGCCAGATGATGCTTCCCGTCACTTATTCCCCACGGGAGTTGAGGCGAGGCCAAATTACGTTTAGTTCGCCGGATCTAAAGTGGGCAATGACGCACAGGAACGTGCAACAAGGTGTAAAAGATGACAAGAAGAAAAAGTTGGAATAAAGTTAGTTGCGTTGGGCGTCGTGGTCGTAGCTGGGAGAAAGTGAGCGGTGACAGGTTCATGCTGATTAGTGGTAATTAGATGCAGTTCATGTAAGACACAGCTGATTATACCCTAGTAAGAATAAACACCTTTAACCTTTAACCTTTGCTGAACAATACTTGAGGTTACTTTATTTCATTTCCCCTTGTGTTCTAAAATAGCAGTGATTTCAAGGGGGATAAAAAAAAAAGTGGGCTCAGGTAGAGACGTGCACAGATTTAGCCACACAAGTGTTTCACTGCTCACTTTTCCTCGTGCAGCTCTCTATCCACTTTCACTCGCACATTTACGACACACACACACACACACACACACACACACACACACACACACGCTCACTTGGCTGTTGTGCCACAGCGCCAGTGAACTGGAGATAAGACCCTGTGTTTTCACATGTAAATGGTTTGAGCGTGGAGGGGAAGGCGGGTGCATTGTTGGCGTGGAGCAGCTCTGAGGGGCTGTGAGGAACTCGGCTGAGGGTTTGGCCAGCGTGGCCCTTATCAGATGAAGAGCAGGCCTCTGAGGGAAGGAGGGGTCGCGGGGGGCGAGGGCCCGGGTTGGGTTGAGGGGGCCGACAGGAGAATGGAACAGCTGGCGGAGTCACGCGTGCAACCCCGAAAACACACAGAGGCCAGACACGCTGAGCACGGTGGGAATCTCCTCGGCTAAGAGATCCACAAACACACGGCCTCTTGTGTTATTATCAGCCACCAGCCAGCGAGTCTGAGCACACAATCACACACACACATCACCGAGGGGAATCACAAATACACATTTCCATACAGACGTCTTTACACATCATTAGGTTAACGCACGCAAACGCTGGAAAAGAAAGACAGTGGTCTCGTCCACTTTTCTGAAGAACAACAAAATTCAGCCATCATTTCGTTTCAGATTCCACATCTCGAATACCTCGTACGCTTGCACCTGAATTGATCCTGTTCATCAGTGAGGTGATCAGTCACCGTTTCGTGTCATTAACTTTCCAAACATGCTCTTTTTTTCCCCAAATCTGACTGAACCACGTGTTTTTGTTCCCAACTCGCTGCATGTCACAGTCTGATAACCACTAAAGGCCCAACGCTAAAGTGTCAGTGACATCTTCATGTGACACAAGTTTAAAATGCTTCTCGGGCGAAAGCCTCAATATCTCATCCCAATGAGAAAGATAACTGGTGATTGAATAATTAAATCATCTATTGGGGTTCTTACATTTTAAGTTTAAATTCTTGGAATGCGACATAACCTACATTAAACCTATAATAAAGAGCTGAGCTGGCGTTAAAGCCGCCAGCATACCGATGGTAACAAAAATTCCTCTCATATATATGCATGTATGCGTATATATGCATAAGTCAGAGCGGCATTAGCAGCTGAAACAGTAACACTTCCCTGCTTAAGAATAGAACGGGGTGCTGGCTCTTGTCCTTTCCATTCAGGCCAGTGTTAAACACACAGACTAGCATGCTAATGGGTAATCCCTGAGGACCAGCCACCTTTGTCCCAGCCCTAAGAGGATGTCTCTCTCTGGGCACTGGGTGACAGCCACCAGGCTGCCTGCTACTGGACAACCAGCATGTTGCCAGATACTGATCTCAGTCCTCCAGAGGGGTGCCAGCAGGTCGCTGGGACCTGATTGGTATCTGACGTGCAGAAGATTGGCGTCTGTCCCGATTTCCTTTTGATTCCCCCTGTATGTGATGCATCAGGAGGTGGTGCGCTGGCTTTCCTAGTGAGGGGACAGTGAAAGTGTGGCGTGGGGGCGCTTTGTCGTGCAGCAGGTGGTCTGCATGTGTCCACAAAGAGCTGCAGTTCATCTGGAAGGCTACAGTGAGGTTGTTAGTTCACGTTGCTGTTTTTGTCTCATTTGATGACCTTCGACAATGAGTGGGAGTATTTCAAAGAGGTGACCAGGAAAACGAAAACAGCCGATCACTTCACATTAAAGGAAAAGACATGAACTTTTGGATGGGGTTGACTTTTAATGCAAATGGTTTGGTTACAAGCGCTTGCGGATGTAGTTGTATTGATGTGGGCATTCCACAATGCAAGGTGGACGGCAGGAGAGGGAAGCGCGTGGAGAGGCAGCGGGGAGGACATTCCACAGCGCAAGGTGCAGTGAGGGAGCTATCCGAGGAGCCGGGTCCCCTGGGACTGCTAGTATTTCTACTGCTCATGACGTAAAGAGGAAGATGTTGCGTAAATAAGAGAAGGACCACGAGAGGAGAAGGGCTGAGTGAGGCTTCGCAATTGATGACAGCATCACGTGCGGCGTGTGTGGTATTATACGTTGTTGGCCGAAGGATGATTATTTTAAACAATGTATCCAGGCCTGGTTCTATACTGTCTGTGAAGAAATATTGTGGCCTCATCTCAACTCTGTACTCTCATCTGTCTTTTTACCCCCAGAGAGCGGAGCTCCACATACAGCAGCACATAGTATCTGTGTGCACACACAGGTTCCCCCGCTCCACTGCACACGCGTGTTCTTGTTTCCGCTGAAAAGTCACGTTACTGTCGTTAAAATCAATGCAAAGTTAATGCAGGTTGATGCACAGTGTCATGAATGTGTTTGATATTTCACTGCATCCTGTTATTATATTATATTGGGCAATAGTTTTGCTACAGTAGCGAGTGTGTATCAGCGTTGAGATGGCGTCTCCTCACAGTGGAATGTCAGAACATCCGTAGACGCCACTGGATCCCACACGACGCTGGAAAAAAAATTAATTGCGTTTCCTCATGTATCTCCATCTTTAACAACGCAACCCCATTCCCCATCTTCAACATCCTATTCCAAACATACGTCTTCAACCACATATACTGCATGGACCTTCACATTTCTCACAGACTGGGCTTTGCCCCCCCCCCCCCAATTCCATCTACACTCTCTCAGTGATATGCACTCATAACCCCGCTGGCCCCAGTCCGCCTCCAACCCGGGGCCACCCGATGCCTCGCACGTTCCCCTCAGACAGGGAGCACGACACCAGGCCCCTGTGGCCCACCACCCCCAGCTTGTCCACACACCCCCAGTTCCATCCATCATATCTGCCCCCCCGACCGGCCTTCATCACTGCTCCACAAAAGCAACGAACCCAAAGAAAAGAAAAGGCAAAAAAAAAAAAAGAAGGGAGAAGAATACGGCCGCTACCATGCAGAACAGAGCTGGCCGGAGGACCGTCTTTTGTCCTGGGCCCTGCCTCTCCTCGCCTGCTCTCTCCTGCAAACACACCCTCTTCCCTGCCGGAACAACAGCCGCAAGGCTTGGGGGATGGAACCAGGGTGTGGTTCCATCTAGAGCAGTATGGTGTGGCCCCTTCGATGGCCCCCTGGTCACCAGCAGACCCTGTGTGTCGAGCTGTCAAATGGGGCCACCCTGGTCCTCCCCTTGCATCCACGGGCACTCCCTGTGGGGGGCAGCAGGAACCCTGAACTCCTGACTCAGCCATCCACTAGCCGGGGCTCACCGTGCTCTGCTGACCTGACCACAGAGACTCTGTGGAGTGGAACAGCAAAGCTCAGGTGAGGAGGGGCACCGAGAGAACATCTGTGAGTCGCTTTGGAGGAAAACGGGAATAAAGTCGAGGATTTACATTGGCTGACATCAAAGACACCTTTGGACTTTTTGTGTGAGATGTTCACTCAACTGTAATGATGCCAGACCACAGATTTTTATCTCTGACGGCGGAAAGAAAGAGAGAAAACGGCTTTTACAGCAGTGGTGTTGGTGAAAGAAACCAAAAATATAAAAGGAGCTAAGACTTGAGAGTGGGAGCGTATAAGTGAATGGGCAGCGTCTATTAAGTCCAAACAAAAGCCGGTGCCTTTCTGTTGGTGCTGAGGTTCTGTTGCAGGCCATCCTGCCTTTGTGGCCCAAGGAAGAGAGGGAAGTCCCCGCTTGGTCACGTCCACACCCTCATCTGATAGACGACCTCTCACTCCTGGTCATGGATGTTAGAAAGTGTTAGAAAGCGCTGCAGCTGTATGAGCACAAATGGAGGTGGTGTGGTGGTGGTTGGGAGGGGGGGTCAGCGAGAAATGGGACAGAAGCAGACACAGAAGCAGACACAGAACCAGGTGATGCACAGTGGAAAGATGGAAGAAGTATGAAAAACCAAACACCCGACTGGTTTGCATTTAAGGTATGAGAGGAAGAAAAGTTGACTATAAAGGACAAATGCGGCGAAAACTGGGAACTGTTGCGGAAAATGTTAATGCAGGAAAGGTAAGAGGGAAATTATTAATGAGGAGGACGTCCTGGTCAGGGGAAACAAAGTACATGTGGGATTGTCCAAATTCAGTGCACTAGTTTATGAGGCCCCAGAGACCTGTGATGCAAAGAGGAGACTGGTGGAATGAGAGGGGGCTGGAGGGGTGGAGAGGGAACGAATGGGGTTGTATGCGGCACTGCTATTGTTAATTAGGGGCCTTGCACCAGCATGAAGAAGCTGCCGCCATGTCTCTTTACATATATTCTGCTGTCGGTAAAGACTTCAAAGTACTGTAATATTTAGTCTTTGCACGATAGACATAAGTGTAACGCGCAATACTGGAGACAAGACGAGCACAAATGTAGACATAACACACACACACGCACACACACACACACAGAGAGAGAGAGAGAGAGAGCACATCAGTCCTTAAACACATCTCCCACCCTAATGGAACCGTGACTGACCATGTTCCAGCTCTATTCACTTAAAGGACAATAGAGTGCTGAGGCTGCAAAAACCCTGTTTAGAGTGTGCATCTTGTGTGTGTGTGTGCGCGTGTGTGCGTGTGTGTGTGTGTGACTATTAAACACAGGCACAGATTGCGGTTTTCCCAGGTGAACGTCGCCATACGGAGCGCTGGCGTCTTCAAGCTCATTAAATAGCATTCGGAGCCATTAGAAGCGTGCATTCAGCAGGGTGTGCATTCCCCCAGACTCTGGTGTCAGGGCACAGAGCCAGGCCTCAAGGCCCCGGGGTGGGGACCTATGCTAAACGGGCTGAGGGAACGCACCAGAAGGAGCTGATCTCTGTTTTCAGTGGACACTGGTTGCTGTGGATGGATTGGGAGGTGGGAGGGAGGGAATGTGTGGATGTGCAACAGCTTGCTGAGTTCCCTTACTTGGGAAATTCAAAATTTCAGGGTAACAGTTGAACGTAGCGAGGGATTTCCAATGGTAATATTCAAAAGGACATTATATATTCACACACACACACACACATATATACATACATACATACATACATATATATATATATATATATATAAATATATATATATATATATATATAATTTAAATACCAATAACCGAAAAAAATTATAATTTTTAACATCATTAGCTTTGCAGTGTTTTCTTTTTCCTGCTAAATGGAGAAATGTGAGTAAACAGACGGTGTAACTGTGCGACGACTGTGATGATGGACCAGCGAAGACAAACAGTCCCCCTTGTGGACAGCAGCCAGATCCACAAGCATCAGCCGTCTATTGATTCAGCTGACTATAGAGGTGGACTGTGATGCCTTCCAGTGCCGAGCGTTGCTAGGTAGAGTGCACCAGTGCACAGTTTGTGTGTGCGCGTCTGTGTGTGTGTGTGTGTGTGTGTGTTCCTGCTAAATGGAGAAATGTGAGTAAACAGTCGGCATAACTGTGCGACGACTGTGACGATGGACCAGCGAAGACAAACAGTCCCCCTTGTGGACAGCAGCCAGATCCACAAGCATCAGCCGTCTATTGATTCAGCTGACTATAGAGGTGGACTGTGATGCCTTCCAGTGCCGAGCGTTGCTAGGTAGAGTGCACCAGTGCACAGTTTGTGTGTGCGCGTCTGTGTGTGTGTGTGTGTGTGTGTGTGTGTAAGAGAGAGAGAGGGAGCAGTTTGGTCGAGAGACAAGGGTGCAGGATCCACCCCTGATGGTTATAAATGAGAGTCATGTCAGCAAAGGGACCTCGGACCATCTGTGATACTCACAGATAAATTCATACACACACACACACACACACACACACACACACTCACGGCGTCCTCTGAGGGAGTGTGTTGGAACGAGGAGCAAGATATACATAGCACTTCACAACTGTCTATGACAGATCGCCTACCACAATTTCACTCTGACAACCTAATTCCTAAATTTAGATCTTAGGTGCTGAAGAGACGTCCGATATTTTCAGGTCTTATTCTCGTCACTGTGTTTACGTTTTCCGTCTTTGCACAAATCATCATGATGCAGGCGTACGTGGCTCAGGTCTGAGAAGAGGCTGCGGAGGGAACGTGGGCAGAAACGGGACAGACTTTACCGGCGTTGTGATGATAACGAGCTCAGATTTCCTGCTGAGTAAGATGTTCTGCAGGATGCAGAGGATAGGCCCAAACTTTTTCTAGGTCTCCCAAAAAACATGATGTATGTTTCCCTTTAAGTCAATTAATCAGACGGCGTGCCACCGCGCTCCCTGTGGTAAGGAGAACAGGAATAGGCAGAGCGTCTTCTCACGGTTAGGTGAGTCAAATATTTATAGAGCTGCACTCCAGGATTCATTTCTCTCTCGTGACATTTACTAACTCCTGCTTCAGCGGATAGCGGTTTGGCAACCCCCTCCAGGTAGATAAATAGCTGAGCGGCCAATCAGATGTTGTATTTATTTATTTATTTATTTGAGCCTTTTGGAGAAGTCAAATATAAACATCAACCCAGAGGAGAGGAATGAAAAGTCAGAGTGTCCTTTTAGGGAATCACTACAGGACACTGGCCAAATGACGAATGCTGCCGTTTCCACCAAACTACAGTAGGGCGGTGAAAAGGGAAGTCTCCTGGGTAACTTGTGATGGTATGTTTTGGTGAAGGCTTGCCATCCCCCTACAGCTGTGACCTGTCTCCCACCCTGGAGAGGGAAAGGAAGGAGAGAAAGGAGGAGGGGAAAAAAGATGGACTGAAAGAAGGAAAGAAGGCTCTTAAAGATAAATGGAAGGCAAGGGAGGAGGTAAAGCGGACTAGACTCGGTCGCACAATGGTACCAACACCAACAAAAAGCAAAGATGACGACAAACAAAGGAGGAGGGAGTCATTTTCAGCGAGGCATATGTCTGCTGCCATACATTTCCACACCAGCTCCATCCGTCCGTCCCACTGCTACTTCCACTCCTCCCAACAATGAGGAAACAAAGAGGTTGTAAAATAGCACAAAGTTGTTAAAAACAAAGAAATCTAAAAGGGCTGCTTCGCACAAAACCTGCTGTAACAGTGAGGGGTCAAAGTGGCAGGGGACTGAACTCTTGACCTGCCGGTTAAAACAATGCACTCATAATCACTCGCGCTTTCTGAGCGTGTCCTCGCCCGCTTGTCTTCTACTGGCCGTGGATGGAGACGCCGCCCGGTAGGCGTCTTTTTAAAGAAAACGTCTTATAAGCATGTCCCCCATCCTCCCGGCCTCGGCTCCTCCGCCGCAGACCGGCTCATCTCGAGTGGGCTGCATCCCTCCAACAAAAGGCGTCCTTCTCTCGTAGGATGGCAGAAGGATGAGGAGGTAGAAGAGTGTCAGCTCATCCCTTTAATCCAGGGTAGACACAGAGACTCTTCAGTGGAGAGGTGGGAAATCCACTGATCTGGGGCTTAAGATGCAAACTCCACAAAGGAGCGGTGGTCGGCGTCTTTGGAGTCATCGCAGCAGCACGAACAGAGATACCGGCCTGTGCTCCTGCTGCAACCACAAAAACCATACTTGTTTTAAAGTACAAACTGTAAATACATGTTAATATAAACCATGAAAAAAAATGATATGACATTTTTAAAAAAGTGACATCATATTGTTCATGAACTGGTAAATGAATTCCATAACAGTAGCATGAATTTTAGAACTTTACTGTTTACCGACAAATGATAAACAGTTGAGAATTGTGCAGCTTTTGTAAACCTGCGAGGGCTCGCGTATGTGTATCAGCATGAGCATGCGTATCAGTATGTGCGTGTGTGTTATTGTGTCTCGGTGTGCGCGTCACAGGCGGTGAGTGTGCGCCTGCATTCAGCATCTCCCTGCAGCTAATGAGTGGCGGCCCACCTCTCCAGCAGGCCTGGCAGTCCTTGGCTGTGGGGCTGGAGCTGGCTGTTTTCTCATGGTAATCACACACTTTGTCCCGGGGTGGATAATCCTGCACTGGCTTTGTCTGGGCCCCAGAGGAGAGCCCCACAAGGTCGACCCCGCTTCACAGAGAGCCACAAAGACCCAAATGCAGTAGCAGCACCCCACTCCAGGCCTGCGCTCCGCAACACGCACCCATACACGCAGACGCACACAAAATTGCATGCTTGTGCACAAATCCGCTCACACCTACCGGCACACACTCATTAGTTATTCTGGATTTCGTCAGCGGGGGTCTGGTCGCAGACACACTCATTCTCGTATACATGTACATGTACTGTACATGTATATAGGATTTGACAGGACAGATGCAGCGGATGCAGGACAAATATGTTTAAATAAAGAGACTATATGATTCTTTGTAGCGTCTGTAGAAATACAGCATGTAAGTTATATATTGTATGTGCAGGAAGCATCTTCCTGTTTCCTTTGACGATTACAAGTAAAAGTCAGGTATTAAAAAAATCGAATTTAAATTTGATGTTAATTTGATGAACCTTTGATTAAAACTTATTTTTGACAGATTTTAGGTTTGCAGTATAAATAGTGTGTATTGCTGGAGGGGGAGTTACGTGCTCAGGGCTCAGCATCCTGTTAGAATCAGAATATCTGGAGGGCAAAGCTATTCATGTTCAAGATAATATCTTAATTCTTAGTAATCCTGCAGACAGGAAGTTGGTGCTCACCAAAACAAACCTTTTCGGAAACTGCTCTCTGTGGCTTGAACCTTGCAAATCCATCAAGAATAATCTGTGAATTTCGGGAATGTCATCAGTGTTCATAATGAAGGGACGATATCAGGGACGAGCCCAGATCGGAAGACTGTTTTGAGGAGTGAATGTGTCTCACTGGGTCATTAGCCGCGGAGAGTGGAGCACTGTGGGCCAGTGTGAAGAGGCAAAGGGAGGGTTTGTAATCCTCTATGGCCAGTGGGACACAGCCAAATGTCTGTCTAAGGACACACTAGGACATTTTTGTTCCACCAACAAGTGAGACACACACAGACACACACACACACGTCCACACATGCATACAGCAAGACACACAGACACACACACACGACTCCAGATATCCCACTGCTTCAGTCTCATAATCCTCATTGGGTATTCTGACAGAGTTTTGCTGTGGACACCAAGTTGACAGACAGAGTTAGAGAGTAAAAGAGGAACGAAGGGAGGGAGAGGAAAACAGACAAAAAAAACCCTCCCCCCTTCTCTGCTCTCCCAGCCGTCATTGGTCGATGGCACAAGGTCCTTTCTTTCCTTTTTGCTAATTGGCCACCCAGGCATTGACTCTGGCATGAGTTCTAGCCCAAAACACGTGCATGTGCCTCAGTCCCATGAAACACCCCCTGGCTATTCACCACTCACCTTTACATTTACATAAATTGGGGGGTGGGGGGGTTACCATGGCGATCAGAAACGACTCCTAGCAGAGATAGTAAAAACATTTTCAAACATCAGCTATTGTTCTGTCCAAACTGATATTCATACATTGTAAAACATTTTATTTGACTATGCCTAATGAAAAAAATGGCGTTATGATTATGATGTATTTATACACACTGCACTTTTTAAAATGACCAGTCCCCCCATTTCTCCCTTAGATCAAACCATTTCCCCCAGAGTTCTTTGGGGTGTGATGGACAACTGATCTGATCTCATTATTCAATTAACTCATTAGGAGCAGTGGAATTCGGTCACATATTCTATTTATGCAATCCTGCATTGGGGTGGTAAAGCAGAGGTCTGCGATAATTTCTTTAAGTAAATGAAAGAAAGAAAGAAAGAAGAAGGGGGTTAGAAGAGAGGAGGAAGAAGTAATTTGATTTGTCTGGCAGCTCCATATGGTACCGTGGCTTTTCGGGTTCACCCCGGCTGACTGCGAGCAGGCTGAGGCCTTTCACTGTTTCAGAATGATGACAAACTTCCCTATCCTCCCTTCATCCCACTTCTCAACCCCCCTCAAAAATGAAAACCCAAAACACCCTGAATCTGGTTAGGGGAATAATAGAAGAGACTAACAATAAGGGGGTATGGGGAGGTGTTGCGGGGGGGACTGCACTTTTTAAAATGACCAGTCCCCTCATTTCTCCCTTAGAGCAAACCATTTCCCCCAGAGTTCTTTGGGGTGTGATGGACAACTGATGATCTCATTATTCAATTAACTCATTAGGAGCAGTGGAATTCGGTCACATATTCTATTTATGCAATCCTGCATCGGGGTGGTAAAGCAGAGGTCTGCGATAATTTCTTTAAGCAAATGAAAGAAAGAAAGAAGAAGAAGGGGGTTAGAAGAGAGGAGGAAGAAGTAATTTGATTTGTCTGGCAGCTCCATATGGTACCGTGGCTTTTCGGGTTCACCCCGGCTGACTGCGAGCAGGCTGAGGCCTTTCACTGTTTCAGAATGATGACAAACTTCCCTATCCTCCCTTCATCCCACTTCTCAACCCCCCTCAAAAATGAAAACCCAAAACACCCTGAATCTGGTTAGGGGAATAATAGAAGAGACTAACAATAAGGGGGTATGGGGAGGTGTTGCGGGGGGAAAAAGAAGAGGGGGTGTCAAGTGACCCACAGAAAACACTATCAAACAAGACTGGAACTCTAAGGGGTTGACAATGAGCGGCCTGCTCTTTTCTGTGCTACGCCACTGGTGGGGTGAGATAAGGGAATTCCTCAATACAGCGAAAAGGGAAGAAAGGGGAGCACTGCTTTTCAGAGATTCAGTCCTCAAATCCAAACACTCCCCCCACAGATTATGGCTTGTGTGTTTTAAAGGGTGGCTGATATAAAGCAGCACTTTGTTGGACAAGTTAGCCTTGTTGGTGTCGATCTGCGCCGCCATTGTGCGAGGTAGTTTTATGCAGTTCTATGCAGATGACTGGGAGATTAGGAAAGGGCCTGGGCTACACGAGGCCTTTAAAGTTGTGATACTGAGATCTATCGGAGAAATTCAAAAGGTAACACAATGGCACTAACTGCTGCAGCTGTCTGAATGCATTGAGACTTGAAGAGCTGGAGAATAAACAGTGGGGTTAGCTGCTGTTCCCATATTTCTTTATCAAACCTTTTAGCGCACCCTGTTTGACTTATGTGCTCAAAGCCCGAATCTGCTGTGTTTGAAAACTATGGTAATGTTATAGATCGACTGATCTGAAAGTCAAATAGTGGGCAAGATGGTGGAGTCTGGGAGCCTGGGGGGCATGTGAAGGAAAACTAGAAGTCGAGAGAAGGCAAAGTGTCAGAATATGTCAATTCGCGATGACGCATTGTCAAAACACTCTACGTGTAGCCCAGGGCCATGTTGGGACCCAGGCTGCTCCGTGTCAAACAAGGTCAGATATTTCATTCAGGTTCTGATTGTGCCAACTAGCTGTCTCACCAGGTTCCTTTACCTGTCAGAGACCCTCATAAACAGGAGAAGGAAACAGGGGCATAAATACCGAGCCGCAATGTTGTCGCAACCTGTTCTGTGAGTAGGTTCAGGCGACATTGACCTCATCCAACCTGCTGACTGATCGGCTGGTTATTAAGCTAAATGTGTCTGTTTTGTTTGTTCTTTCTATGATGGATGGATGGATGGATGGATGGATGGATGGATAGCTTTTCGCTCTGTTTGCATTCATGTTAGTGTTTTTTCTTATAGATCAAAGCCCTGTACATTTATCCAATCAGGACATCTTGGCGACAGTTGGGGGCATTATTCAGTGCTGTCAATCTCTGCTGTCTGCTACAAAAGAAAGAGAAAACTTTCTCTCCCATCACTTCACAGATACAGGTGCTGAAAACCATACTGCTGTGATTTAAAGAACTGTATTTGCATATGCATTCAGCTCATTACTCATATTGCCCATATTTTATCCTATGCGATTAAATGTATTCGCTGATGGAAAACAAAATGGCATGAGAGGCAGTCAAAGAAATTGACCGTTAAGACATCGCTCTCTGAATAAAACCGGGCCAAAGCCTTATCTCAACGTTTGAGGGGGGAAGGAGCTTTGCTTTGCAGCAGAGCTGCTCAAATATGCGTTATTTGCACAGCGTACAACTTCCCAGTCACTGCGGATTAGGCAAACAATACAGCTCCCCCTTACTGCCCCCTCTGCCAAAAAAAAGCCTCCACCCAAATTAGTTTTTCTTTGGCCAGTTATAAAGACCTGAGTATGAATGAGGGCTTCTGTTAGTCCAGGGAAGATAACACACACTCACTCACAGCGAGGGGGAAGTAACGCTGTGTATTGCAGCCCTCCTCAGCATCTGATTGGTGTGAAGTGATTTTTGTTGCCTGACCCGCGGTCACGATTGGCCGATCGGCACAACTGACTCAGGCGTGTTTTACACCTTTCCAACGTGAACCCACCTGCACACTGAGCATGTTTCTGAGGTGCGTTCCTCGTCATACGCACGTGATCGCAGCAGAAATGAAAAGCTGAGACTTTGATAGTTACACCATGACAACCTGGTGTAGGCTGACTTGCAGAAAGCTACTGGGGCTGAGCCAAACCACTGATCCAACAAAACATGTTGAGAAACCAAATCAGCCAAAGTTAAACGGCGAGGACCAAAATGCCACTTTCCCACTTCAGGAGGAAGTTGTTTTTGTGGTTGTCCCAAGTGTATTCAGTGTGCACACAAAGCTGTGTGCGTGCATGCTGTGTAATTTGTGGTGCACCCCACCTTTGGGTTGAGGAGTGGTGAAACGCGCTGATTTGATTTATGAGGTTGAGTCTTTATCAGCCGTGTGAGTTTGCAGGTTTGCCCGGAGCAAATTTCTCAAAGTCAAATAAATTGTAACGTGCCCTCCTCAAAACACTAAGTGGAGGCATGGCATGGCCGTTTTGCAATACTTCATCTTGTCTGAACTCAGTCGTTAGAGAATGTCTTTCAAATGTATCTCTGATGTGTCAATTGGAGACGAGTAAAATAAATATTTGAGCAAATATTGGAGGGATTGACACGTAGTCTATTCCCGATCTGCATCACTGACTGCTGTTGTTTTGGCAGGCTGCGTTATCAAAACTAAAATAGGTGAAATGTGTTTGACAGATGATGCAGACAGGTATGAGGCGTAGCTGCTGCCAGGATATAGGGTAAATATAGTGTGTGTTAATTCCACTAGTTGGATGTAGGGGGTGATTTGTACACACATGTGTGTGCGTGACTGAAAAGTGTGCAAGGTAACACAGCGACACCAAGAATGTTTAATTAAATCCTGGAACTGGCTCTGGGTGCTTGTGCTCAAAATGACCCTCCAGCTGAAAGGAAGGATTAACGGAGAGCACGGACAGGCCTGCAGCTACAGCACGCTCATTACTGCAGAGCGGAACGAGAAGTCAGAGGAAGGAGAAGAGAGAGAGCGAGAGAGAGAGAGAGGGAGAGAGAGAGAGGTTGGGGGACAGTTGAAATGTAAAGCAGATATGGTGTAAATTTGACTAGAAATGTGTGTATAACTGTAAGAGAGGAAAGAGATAATGACGAGTGCCTTGGGGAGAAATGATCATATTTCACTTTTCATATCACATAAAAACTCATATTTTTCATACACACACACACACACACACACATAAATATAATGAACATTTTAAGCCTTTGACGTTTTATGTCATCTTGATATATGCAGGTAAATAATCCTGCTAATCTGTTGTTGGTTGTTTCTGTATCTGTTTGACGGCTTGAATGTGGTTTGTTTGAATATATTGTTATCATACTGCTGTGTTCACACAGTCTCAGCAGCAACTGTAGGTAGTGATCTGTAATACACTGTCATTTACCTTTAAATCCATATGTATATCTGTATTAAAGCTAGTTGACTGCGTAATCACGTTTTTACTTTCTGTCATTGTTCTTTAAGTTACTTTCTTTTTAGTTACTTTGATTTGATTGGAGTGGTTATTGGGAATGAGTTCATCTGGCCCACAAGATACTTCATAAATACACATTGAAGAAGTATGACAGGGACTTCATTTAGTTTGTGATAAAAGGAAATAACTTAGAAATAGTCTAACGTGTCATTCAGGGTATATACACCTATACGCCAGTAAGGCTGTCTTTGATTATATAGTGTGCAGGAAAAAGAACAGTAAATCATTAGTAGCTATAAGATGACAGTTGAAAGAGAGACTGTTGTGGGTGGTGAGACAGGGATTAGTGGTCTTCAGCTCAGACATGCAGACGGGCTCTCTCCATGGCGTCTGAACGACTGGGCACAACAAGGTTGCACCTGAAGACAAGTCCCCAGATCCCAGACCATCTCTGTGTTAGAGCCACAGCTAATCTAACTGTGCGCGGTGTCAACAGCTAACACACTGGGAGGGGGTTCGGGGGGGTTTGCTCAACCTGCTGGCTGCACCCTCAGACGTCCGTCTTAACCTGGCTGCTCCAGTTGGCAGGCAAATACACACGTTTACACTCTCACCCGCAAACGCCGCTTTGTTATGCTACTTGAAAAGCGGCGGTGGGCGCGGTTAGCAACACAAATAAAAACACACATGCAATTCATTCGAGCACAACCAGGATTTTCGACTTAGCAAACGCGCACAAGGAGCGTAAGCACACACAGATAAGTGTAACTGCTAACCAAATGTCATCCCTGCTAACTGGCTAATTTAGTCGTAGGAATGTAATAGTGGTAAGTGTGCGAGTGTTACGTTTATGGGAGATCAACATTCCTGTGCAGAGTAAAGTGCCATGTCAACAGGCAGGGATAATATGATTAAGAGGCTGCTTTGCTGTTTCTGCACTCAGACAAGTCAAGTAAATAAAACTCCACTCAGCCGTTAATTCCCTTCCTCCAGTAATGCAGGTCATGTTAATGACATCAAACTATGTACAAGTACAGTAAGTAACAGGAATTTAGTTTCCAGGTAGTTTCTAACAGTGCAGTTTGGAGATATTGGTCCGTTATTATACTTTATTTTTTGACTTCATGGCTAAAAGCAAAAAAAAAAATCGTGCCAAAGTTGTTTTGTACATCCAGCCGTCTATATATAGACCGGTGACAGCTATCATTTTTATCATCAACTCTTTAGGGATCAAAAAAAATTATTATTTTTTTTGCCTTAGAGTGAAAAATTGAGCGTAAAGAAAACGGCAAAACTCAACTCAGCTCAAGGGCAAATCAGTTCAGGTGTCGAACTACAGGATATTCGAAGCAGGGGCCATGCCGATGTAGCAGTTTATCTCCAGACGATTAATATTGACTTCTGTGAGACCGACACGGGCCGAGAGAAAGGTCTGAACGTCACGTCTTTTTCCAATCACTCCCGCTTTGTGATAGCTGTGACGCTCCTTATCTCTATTTATCCAGCGGCACATCAGCATCTGAATCATATATCTGATGGCCGTTTTTTTATCAGCGTGACAGCACAGTGGGTCGGCATGAACAGCAGGACAAATTGCCGTTCAAATTGAACTTGTGCTCAGGTTCAGAGGAAAATGGAATTGGGCGAAAAGATGGAATGGGACATTGTTTTAGAGTGTTCTCACTGACTCTGATGTTTGAGTTGTTTTTAATGGTCGAAGCAAGAAAATGTACACAAATAAAACATTTGAAGACTCCAACACACAAATCTGAGCCTATAAGCCTGTGTGTGTGTGTATGTGGCCATCCTCCTATATGTAAGTCCTTTATGAGTGAGAGTTAGCACCAAAGAGTTTGTGTGTGTGTGTGTGGGGGGGTTCATTTGTCTTGGAGATGCCTGTGGGATTTGGATCCAAATGAGTGGAGAGTGTTGGTGCATTAATGAGTAACACACAACCCTCATCTAAACAATAACCCTCACACGCACCACCATCACCACCCCACACACCTCCTCCCTGTCCGCTGACATTTCAAGGCTGTGTTGGGAGCCAAAGGAGGAACTTCTTCATTTGGAGTGTGAGACAATGTGGCTGGCCGGCTGGCTTTGTGCTCCTGACATCCCGCCGAGGCACAATATGGCCCCGTCAGGGATCAGTGGGAATACACAATGCCCATTACCCACGGGGCCGTGCGGAGGGCCTCAGGGGCAGGGTAGGGACGGGCCAGTTTCCAGACTATGGTCTAGGCCACACTGAAAGAGAGATGGATGGAGGAGAGACGAGCAGAGAGGAGATAGAAAGACAGAAGATTAAAGGTAGAAACCGAGGGGAAGAGAGACGAAGGAAATGAAGAGACGCGGAGGAAGAGGATGAAGACTTGAGGAGATGAGGAAGGGCTGTGAGAAACAGTGCAACGTAACCCCAAATAGTCTGAGAGCAAAAACATGGAGGATACAAAAGAGGGGGGTAATGAAAAGAGAACAAACAGGGAGCAGGTCGGCTGCCAGAGATGGGGTGCAATGAAAGAGAGATGACACCCAGCCTAGGGGTTCATCTCCCTGGGGATACAGGGGGAGAGTGTGTGGGGGGGCTGAGGGTTTTATCTTGGAGCTGAACTTGGTTGGATCACACCCAGCATAATGGCAGCCTTGAACAAACAGGCCGGGAAAGTGCTGCATTTTCACCTTCACTGCTGCTGCTTTGACCCCGAGGGCCCTTTGAGGGAACGCGGTGGGTGGACAGAAGCACACTGGGGGTGGACATCAGGGGCCAGTGGACCAGAGGTGACGACCGGGGGCCACAGAGGGGCACCTAGAAGGACACAGTGAGCGATACAGAGGGTGGACGTGGGTCAACGAGCCAGCTGAACTTAACCATCGGTCTCCCACGACAATCTCCCCTCTGTCACTCCTCTGTCACCTTTCAGGAATCACTAAACCAGTTAGCAGGAAAAGCCGTCTGTGATATTGGAATTCTACCTTCAAACGAGCAGGGAGGCTGGGAAAGTGATGAAAGGGGGATACCATGACCTCTGTGCTGAAACGTTGGATTATCCCCCAAAGTCCACCAGCACCACCCAAGTGTTACCTGTAAATTTCACCTCCTTTGGGTTTCAGACAAAGGGCCGCGGGGCCCGAGCTTTTCCTGTAGCTCCTGACCCAACGTTTGCTCTCACCTTAGTTAGGGGTCAGTGCGACTCTGATTAAATGGGTCAGTCCTTACCTATTTTCAGCCCTTTCTGACAGGGAGATACATTAGTAATCTGGGAATGCTTCCCAGGAAAGAAGGGGAAAAGATAAAACTGCTGTGCCGGTTGGTTTGCAAGTGCCCCAGGCAGTTTCTTCTTTACGCGCACAAAAAAAAAACTCCCAGTGGTACATCTTACCTGTGATAGAGGTGCTCTTATCTATGTGCAGAAATTAAGTGAATTTCACTGTGGTTTATTTTCCTTTAGAAAGATCCTGCACTTACTTGGAGCCGTGCATGGAATTTTTCTTTGCCCCCTTCTTTCCAAAACAGATCAAAATTGCCAGATGGCTCTTGCCAGATCTTTCCCTCACACCCTCACATGTATTGTCCCCTGGTCTGTTTCTGCAAATCCACACAGTTCACCGACTGAAAAAAAAATTGTAAATATTCTTATCTAGTTTTGGATGCATAGCAGTGGGATTCAGGTCACCCGGGGTCAGGGCTGGATTGTAGAGCTGCACTCTTCTGCACAATGAGGTAAAAAAAAAACTGCACAAAGAGCAACATGGCGCTCAGGACAAAATATATGACAGCACACAGTGCGCAGCCTAAATCAACAAACAGGCCCTTGTTATGCGGTTCCCTGTGAAATCTCCTCACTCACTTCATCCTCCAGCTCACCGCTCTCTGTCCAATAGGCTCCACCCTGGGTGCTGCCACAAGTTTATTTGGAGCTGGGGGCATGTCCGCGCTGCACAGCTTGTCTGAATGGAGACTCACAACATGTGGTTCACCCACACACACACACACACACACACACACGCCCCCAACTCTCACCATCTGGCCTGGTCTTCCTCACGGTATGAGACCCATGCAAAGCAATACGCTAGGGAGTGCACAGATGTGTGATCAAAATATTCCCATGCTCGTGCACACATGGAGATGCCATGTTTTTTTTTTGGCACCACAAAAACAAAAAACGCAGCCTTTCCATTTCCTCTTTGATGATATGCACTTGTTTGATGAATATGTGTTCTCTGTGTATAACACTGAAAAACAAAGGATGACTTTGTTGTCTTCATCCAGCCTCTGGTCAGAGATCCTTGAATGTCTTCCCTGACCTCGGAGTAGACAGACTGTGCTCCCGGAGCTGAATGCCCATAAGCACGTTGACCTTTTGGGGTCAGAAATCATTGTGTCCTCTCCTTCCACCATGTGGTCTCTGGTGTATAATTGACATTTAATGAAGGCATCCGTTAGCATGGGGCCATAATGGCACTGGGTAAAAGAATGAAGAGAGGGGATGGGGGGGTGAATTAGGGTGAAGATGGAGAAAACAAAAACATTTTGATAACAAATGTAGGTGTGGAAACTGGAAAGATACAAGGTCGGTCAAGGAAAAGGTGGTACAAGGAGATATGAGGAAAACAGGGGAATATGAGGAGGTGGAGAATAAAGGGGAAAATGGTATATATATGGGAGTGAGGGCAAAGAGTCTGGTAACAGACGTAGAGGATCACGGGCTCGTTGTCTGGCTGCCAACCCCATCTGTCCATTTTCACATCACCTCCATCAACCACACAGGATGAGACAACTAGCGAGCAGCCAGTATGCTAATGTGTCACATGCTGACACTATGCAGAGATATGTCATGTTGATAGCACAGCACGGCATGAGAGAAAAGTGTAATATCCAAAATAAATAAGAAATATATAAATAACATTGCTACGGATGTAAGTATCATTATTATTGTCGTAATTATTATTGTAACCACTGTTCTCGTTGTCTCCCTCTTGGGGCATCTGCAATAGTAAAATATGATGTGTTGCTCTTTCACCATCTCATTTGCCTATTTCCCAGAACGGGCGTATGTGTTTCGAAGGAGTGGCTGTTTTGTTTTTTGCTTCTTCTTTTTTTTTTAATCTGCCTTAAACCAACTGACGTTGGCCTGGCATCAAAGTCCGCACTCGGGGAAAACCAAGCCGAATCACAAAATTTGAAAAGTAAACAATTGTTGGGCCAGATGTTAGCCATTGTGATGAGTGACTTCAAAATGCTGTGTTGAAAAGGGGTTTTGCCTGAAGTCAGACAACAAAAACAGTGATAAGAAGCAGCGGGACAAGTCAATACAGAGTACAACATGGAAAATAATCCCCGAAAACATGTGTCACAAAAGACACAATAACCTGATATTACAACAGCCTCATCGCGGCTTTTGAATTCTAAGTATAGTTTTCTATTTCCAGGTAATGTCCTGGAGCTCGCCCTAGTGCTAACACTTTGCCATGCACCACTTTTAAAGTCTATTTAAACAATTAAGTGAAATCCTTGAATTTGTAATCTGATATTCTGTAAAGTTAGCTGAGGCAGTGTAATGATTTAAAACTGCAGTCCGGGGAAAGTTATTCCAAATAGACCACATGCATTTATTTGCTTTTATGCATTTGTTTTATATCAATAAAACGAATCCATTTGACACATGTCACATATCTCGCGACGATATTTGTGCAGAGATCCCAACAGTGTTTTAAAGCTTAAACTAAAAAACCCATGTGTGAGAATGTGGTCACAGTAAGTAGGACACACCTGAGGTTGTCATTACTGTGAACAATTTATGGAGGGGAATTTGTGTAACTCACAATAAAACCAAAATAACTGCATGTATGTATACAAGAGACCTAAACAACATTTTAGTTGGAAGACGACAAAACACCATACTCATACTCATATAGGAGGGATAAGATAAGTTGTGTTTTATTTTTATAATGAATACATTTTATATTCACATATATATATATATGATTGGATTTTCTTGGATTTGTAGCGGTAGGGCAATATGATGACATCTCCTCTTCCAGTGGCTTCTGTTCATAAAGGAACTCGCGATGTAAACCAGATCCTCAGCAGTCTTTTGTGAGAAAACAGTGAGGAACATTTCAAACACTAGCCGCTTTCAGAAGTTGTACTTTTTCCTGATGCTGGAGAGCAGCTCTGCAGAGTGCAAGGCAGGCAAAACCCAAATCAGAACCTCCCTTTCTCTGGGGTTTAACAACACTCTAAAATAGAGAGTGGAGAGTCAGATCAGTTCCTCAGGGAGCAGCTCAGAAAGGGTTCTTCCAAAATACACTTAACTTAGCCCAGCAGCATTATGTTGCGTTATATGCTCTGTAATTCTGTGTACGCACAAAGCAGTAAATTATATATATATATATATATATATATATAATTGGATTTTCTTGGATTTGTAGCGGTACGGCAATATGACATCTCCTCTTCCAGTGGCTTCTGTTCATAAAGGAACTCGCGATGTAAACCAGATCCTCAGCAGTCTTTTGTGCGAAAACAGTGAGGAACATTTCAAACACTAGCCGCTTTCAGAAGTTGTACTTTTTCCTGATGCTGGAGAGCAGCTCTGCAGAGTGCAAGGCAGGCAAAACCCAAATCAGAACCTCCCTTTCTCTGGGGTTTAACAACACTCTAAAATAGAGAGTGGAGAGTCAGATCAGTTCCTCAGGGAGCAGCTCAGAAAGGGTTCTTCCAAAATACACTTAACTTAGCCCAGCAGCATTATGTTGCGTTATATGCTCTGTAATTCTGTGTACGCACAAAGCAGTAAAGGCACATGTGCATCTATTATCTCATCTTAAATATACCAGGATTTCACAGTGTCATAGGCATAAAGGAAATGTACAATTATAGGACAATAAAAATTATATGTTAAGTTTAGGGGTTGAAGGAAAACAAAACTTTTTAGGCTTTTTTCACTTGACCGAGCACAGTAACGTGCAGCAAGTCCAAGGCCGACACTGGCCTCACAGCTGGTCACGTGTGCTGTTCATACAACTTCATGTTCATTCTGTCTACCTGTAATTAACCACACTCTGAAAGCGGTTAACGGTCACAGTGTTGCGTGTGTACGTTTGTGTGTGTGTGTATTGGTGCGCATGTGTACATTGTAAACAGGCTCAGACATCCATCTTTCAACACAAATACCCAGACATCACAGAGTTGTTGTTCCAACAGTTGTCGCGGCACTCCTTGTACGGCCATGTTTGCTTGTGTGTGCATTAGTGTTGCAGATTGGCTTGTGAGGGTTACTGGCTTGTAACTGGGTGTCAGGATCACCAGGCTATTACCACAGTTATTCCCACCATGATGTCAGATCATTAGTTTAAACCACGCTGAACGGTTCACTTGTGTTCCATCATACATGGAAAATGTATGGTCAGATTGTTGTTTTACCATATTTGGAGGCATCTTTACCTTAAATCTACACACAAACTCTGACATAAGAGCAAAGGCAGGACTCCGTGTTTGCCTGTCACATGGTATCAGGTGTTCACACATGTGGAGATGGAGAGATGAGCATGTGCATACCTGGTCCTTTACCCTGCAGGTTACCTGTCAGTTACAGCATGTCACAGCTCCAAGAGGCAACCCGCAACACTGCTGTGTACACTGGGGATTAGTGCTCACACAACACAAATATAGATCACACTCACCCGAAACATTAGAGTTTCTAACTGGGAGTATTTGACAGAAATAAAATCATCCATCCTAGGTTTCATGAACTTTTCATGTGAGACAGTGTCTTTTACTTTCCCGGATATGTTTGTTTTTGTTGTCTCAAGATTTACAAGCCTGAAATAACCCCTGCTGAAAAATACTGGCATGGCAGTTTGGTAGTTCGCAGCCAGTCATTAAACATAATTATTAGTATTCGACTTTGCGTCAGTTAAACTGGGGTTGTGTCTAACATCCATTTTGCATATTCAGTTACAGTTCATACATGGCCTGAAGCTAAGCTGTGAGACGAAGGTAAATGTAAAGGTCAGAAATGTAAAGAAGACAACACGGTTATCTGTCATAATTCCACACTGAGGAATACCTCACTTTACAAAAGGTTAGCAAGGTTAGCTGGGAAAATAGAGCAGCAACTGGCCACGGTGGGGAATTGGGGGGGGGGGGGGGGGGGGGGGGGGGCCTGGGGGGGGGTCATGGGGTCACTTAATTTCTTTGTTTCTGACTTTTCATTTTTCCGCCTTTGGGATGTCTCACCTTCTTCAGTCCTTCTTAATATACAGACTTAATCACAACACTTGGCTGCGTGAATGGGTGAAGATTTAAACTGTTTCCTCGAAAACACACACAACAAAACATCAACAGGTTAAGTTTGTTAATGCTTTAATGGAGTGTGTGCGTGTCCATGTGCATGTGAGTGCATCACTTTGTCTCCGGTTGACGAGTAGTGAGTTAGAACGGTCCCTTTACTGCTTTACAGCTGTGATCCAATAATGAACCTAAAGCATCAAAATAAAATACACACATACAGTATATGTGCATAGAGTACAATGACGTACATGATCATTTGGCTAATACAGTTATGTTAAGATGTTTGTACACTGAGTTAGCAGGTAAAGGTGAGCTTGTACTTTCATGTGGGTTTCCTGTTTCCATCGTGGGAACAGGTAGTGGTTCCCAGCAGCGTCAGGGAACAGCCAACAGCCTTTTCTTGTGCTTGACAGAGCTGTCAGAGCGTATTGGCTCATCCCAATACACGTGCAGAGGGCACGCATTCTTCCATCAGAGAATGGAAGGATGAGACCTGGGAGATCTCTTCATCCATAAAAATAAGGAGAATGAAACAAAACAAAAGAACTTGTAAACATATGGATTCTGACAGTGCCAGTCAGTAGAGTGGGGCCCTGTGAGCCATCGGCTGCACCCGTCACACTGATGCAGCATCAGATGATCGGACAGAAAATACATATACAGCATTGTACATTACACATCAATTATAACCAGACAGAATGTTTTTTAATAAGAGTTGAAAATGATCCAGAACAGTGACAGGGACTGACATAGAACCCATCCTTGCTCAAGGCTTCTTTCGCGCTAAGACATGAGCAGACCTGCCTGTCGCATCCCGAAAAATGGGTTCGTGAATGTAGAGTGGGCTGCATAATATTGTATATGTAAAATTTACAAACACTCACTGGCCTGGCATAGATAGATAGATAGATAGATAGATAGATAGATAGATAGATAGATAGATAGATAGATAGATAGATAGATAGATAGAATGACTAGGCCCTGTGCCTATTCATAAATCCTATGTGTAATGATAATTTATACAATTATCATAACTGCGACTTATTAAAACTCGTAATTCACGCTGACGACTACAAATGTGTTTGATCAAACGCCAACTTCATGACTTTGACAAAATGCATTGATCCCAGAGAAAAGCTCATTCTTGAAGGAAGTTGAAGGAACCGGAATTTTTGCCTGCTCACGTCAGGGAGAATGTTATAGCAATGCAGGGACGTTGCTGAAACCTGATTTAGATTTTAAGTGGTCGGCATTGGCGCAGCATTGGCACAACAGTAACTGATTCCTTCATGCCTGATGTACGTAAATATAAACACTGGCAGAGGGCTGTCTTTACTGCTCCACCGCTGTGTGTATGCTTGGTAGATTTACACACAGTAAAGGAGCGGAGCGGTTGGCCAACACTTTGCTGCCAACACGTTGTCAGGTTGTTTACTAGATAGTGAGATAAGCAAAACCCAAAACATAGTTCAGCATGCGCCAACGCTCATCTTTTGGAGGAAGTGTCACTTCTT
The DNA here is from genome assembly GCA_016785345.1 of Trinectes maculatus. Taxonomy (NCBI): domain Eukaryota; kingdom Metazoa; phylum Chordata; class Actinopteri; order Pleuronectiformes; family Achiridae; genus Trinectes; species Trinectes maculatus. Next base: position 245,496 of record JAFBJQ010001356.1, read on the forward strand.
GGAAGCCAATCGGTATTCGCTGGAAGAGGAGGGGGCAGATTTGTCCATTGAAACAGCACACATGTTGAACCAACAGCAATTTGTCAAGGCGATGTCTCTCAGGCACTTTACTGTTAGAGTAGACAAGAAAAATCTAAAATGTAAAATATATCTCTCTCATAGATTCATTGTCTTCACCCTGTATTTGACAGATTCACATACTTAAAACCTTACTGTGAGAACAGCAGTCGACAAAGACTCATTCATGATATTTATACATGGCTCAAGGTTTACCATTCCCGGGTGGATTATAAAACTGGGTCAGGGAAGCTTCTGATAGCTCCTGATAATATTTTTTAATTAATTATCAAAACTTTTTTGATTTGCCTCAAAGAGTAGGGGAAAGCAAGCATTAACTAATACCAACATGCAAACAAATCCTTCAACACAAATGCACAGCTCAATCCGTTTTTCTTTTTTTTTCTTCTTCTTCTTTTTTTGACCAGCCTTTTTTAAAATTTGCATTCCTGCATCTCGCCTGGTGTATTTACAGAAAGGCTGTTGGGGCCAATTTTACAAAGAACTGTCTTCAAACCTATCGTCCAGGCGGAGGAATCACAGAAATATTTATCCTGTTTAAAAGTTTCGGAGGGATAGAAAGGGCCTTGGCACTAAACCCTTTAGTGAGGCAAGGGGAATGAAAACCTCCAGTGTAAAAAGACCTATTAGTCTCAGGACATGGACATTAGCATGATAGTAGACTTATCCTCAGGGCTGAAGGAGAGGGACGCTGTCTCTCTGCTTTCACGCTTTTGGAGAAGGGGGGGTTTCTATACACACACACACACACACGCACGCTCGCTGATAGGCAGGGAAATGCAAAGTGGGGCCCTATACAGACTATGAGGCACACCAGCAACCCAGTAAATAAGGAGGAGGAGGAGGCAGGGAGGAGAGAGGGCGGGTCAGCCAGTGAAGGAGGGTGATGAAGAGAGAGGAGAATTAAACTCGCTAACAACAGACCAAGACGAGAGGAACCGTTAAAAGATGTAAGGAGCAATTTGTAAAACTGCAAGTGACAACAATGCTCCGCAAGCATGAAAAAGGAGTTTATACCTTCTCCTTCGCACTTTTTTCCCCTGTTTTTTTTTTTCTGTTAAAGCTGCAAATGTTCTGCTCTAAGCTGCAATGAATGGCCCCGGATGTTTCTATTTTTAATGCACAGTGACAGACAAGGAAATTTAAAAAAAAAAGAAGAAGGAGGGGGTTTACCTGTGCAGAAACAACACTTCACTATAATAATAATAATAATGTCCACAGAAACAGACAATACTGGTCCAAAGAAAGACCCAGTCTATGTTCTCAGACAAACACAAGAACGAGAATGTTTGTGTGTCTGTGCCCGCGTGGTGTGGTGGTGTTTTTGGGGAGGGTGGCAGATGAAGGAAGTTTTCCCCGTCTGGGGTCAGAGAGGACTGTTATGTGCAAAGCATGTGTTGATGTTGTGTAAAGATGGAGGACGCACATAATCTCCCACAGGGAAAGGGCAACAAGTGAAGAGAATGAACCTCATTGTATGTCGGTTAGGGAGATGCTGGGCATGATGGGGTGGTGGTGGTGGTGGTGGTGACAGTGGCTGTGGCAAAGAGAGGGGGTGTCGGTGTCGAAAACTAAAGAACAAAACTGAAAGTGCATAAAAGCTCTGAGCTGCCCATTGTCACAGAGATCCGAATGCAAAGAACGGCGTGCGGGAAGGTTACAGAGGAGACGTCTCCAGCAGGTCCCTGAAAATATGATAAATGGGCTGTTTAATGTTAGCATTCAGACTTCAGAGACAAGGCAAGACATTGAGGGATTAGGCCGTAAGAGTCAATATTAGTGTTGATGGCATGAGGAAAGCCCTGTCTGGTTAAACAGAGCAGGGAAATCAAGCACATCCAGCTGATGTCAATGTTTGAACAATGATTCTAATCATTTGCACAGAGATGAGCTGTGCTATGGTTTATCTAATAGATCAGGTGCTGCCATGGGGCTGATTGAAAGCACTGCACAGTAGGAGCCGAACGGACCAACATGTTTTTATGTACTACATCATTGATGAATTCTGATAAAATGTGGAAAATGATTCACACGTTCCCTTTACAAATTATTCATCCCTTCTTCTTTTTCTGTTTTTTTTTTTTTCATTTTCCAGCCCTTCTTTTTTCTCTTGTATTTAATTTTTTTTCATTTCTTCATCTATTATTTATTTTTTTGTTTTTCATCCCTTCATCTTTATTGTTTTTCATCCCTTCCTAAATTCAATTTAAAACATTTTCATTACTTTTTAGTCCTGAAAAAATGAAAATTAGCTACATTTTTGACGTCATAGCATACTATGATAATTTTTCAGGATTTTTGACGTTTCATGAAAAAAGAAGATTTAGCAAAATTTTTACGACGAGTTTTGATTTCACAAAAATTACATTTTTGTGAAATTTTCTGACAACATAGTATACTATGATTTTTTCATGATTTTTGACATTTTCCTTAAAAAATTTTTTTTTTGCAAAATTTTCCAACAACATAGTACACTATGACGTTTTTTCACGTTTTTTGATGATTTTGTAAAAAAAATTGCCAAATAATTGACGACATAGCATACGAGGATATTTTTTCACAATTTTTGACGTTTTTGTGAAGAAAGATCTTGCAAAATCTTTACAACACATAGTGTACTATGAAATTTTTTAACGATTTTTAACTTTTTTGTGAAAAATTTAAAAAAATTACCTTGAAATAGTGTCAGCTAATGTATGCATTGTGGTGAAAAATAAACATTTTTCAAAATTTTCCGATGACATAGTATTCTGACATTTTTTCATGATTTTTGACATTTTCCGTGAAGAATTCAAATTTAGCAAAATTTTTGATGTCATAGTATAGGATGACGTTTTTTCACGATTTTATCACATTTTTGTGAAAAAAGAAAATTAGCTACATTTTCAACGACATAGTATACTATGATAATTTTTCAGGATTTTTGACGTTTTATGAAAAAAGATTTAGCAAAATTTTTACGATGAGTTTTGATGTTTTCGTTAAAAATTACATTTTTGTGAAATTTTCTGACGACATAGTATACTATGATTTTTTTCATGATTTTTGACATTTTCCTTTAAAAAATTTTTTTTGCAAAATTTTCCAACAACATAGTACACTATGACGTTTTTTCACGTTTTTTGATGATTTTGTAAAAGAAAATGCAAATAATTGACGACATAGCATACGAGCATATTTTTTTACAATTTTTGACGTTTTTGTGAAGAAAGATCTTGCAAAATTTTTACAACACATAGTGTACTATTCAATTTTTTAACGATTTTTAACTTTTTTGTGAAAAATGAAAATGTTGCCAATTGGTCGACGACATAATGTACGATGACATTTTTCCAGATTTTTGACGTTTTCGTGAAAAAAAGAAAAAAATTACCATGAAATAGTGTCAGCTAGTGCCTACGTTGTCGTGAAAAATAAACATTTTGCAAAATTTTCCGATGTCATAGTATTCTGACATTTTTTCACGATTTCTCGACATTTTTGTGAAAAAAGAAAATGTAGCTACATTTTCGACGTCATAGTATACTATGTCGTTTTATCACGATTTTTTATGTTTTCATGAAAAATCTAAATTTTGCAAAGATTTTCCAACAACAAAGTATACATTGACATTTTTCATGTTTTTTGACGTTTTTGTGAAAAATTAAAGTTTTCAGGCAACCAAATTTTTTTGACGACATAGTACTGTGTGACATTTTTTGACGATTTTTAATGTTTTCATGAAAAATGACGATTTTGCCAAACGTTCTATAATGTTTTTTCACGGCTTTTGAAGTTTCCGTGAAAAATGAAAATTTAGCGAAATTTTCTGACAACCAAATTTTTTGACAACATAGTATAGTTTGACCCTTTTTTATGATTTTTGACATTTTCATGAAAATTTATAATTTAACTAAATGTTCGATACATTTTCAATATCTATACATTCTATACAAAAAACATCCTACTATGATGTTTTTTCATGGTTTTGATGTTTTTGAGAAAAATGAAAATTTTGCCGAATTTTCAGACGACACAGTATTGTAAGACATTTTTTGATGATTTCTGCCACGTTAGACGACATAATATAGTATGCTTTTGACGTTTTCGTGAAAATTGGAAATTTTGCCGAATTTTCAGACGACACAGTATTGTGAGACATTTTTTGATGATTTCTGCCACGTTAGACGACATACTATAGTATGCTTTTGACGTTTTCATGAAAATTGGAAATTTTCAGAAAGCATAGTATGCAATGATGATTTCCACGAAAAATTTTTCCAAATGTTCGATGACATTTGTTTAGTATGACATTTTTTCACGATTTTTGATGTTTTCCCAAAAAAATTAAATTTAAAACATTTTCATTACTTTTTAGTCCTGAAAAAATGAAAATTTTCGACGACATAGCATACTATGATAATTTTTCAGGATTTTTGACGTCTCATGAAAAAAGAAGATTTAGCAAAATTTTTACGACGAGTTTTGATGTTTTCGTTAAAAATTACATTTTTGTGAAATTTTCTGACGACATAGTATACTATGATTTTTTTCATGATTTTTGACATTTTCCTTAAATTTTTTTTTTTTGCAGAATTTTCCAACAACATAGTACACTATGACGTTTTTTCACGTTTTTTGATGATTTTGTAAAAAAAATTGCCAAATAATTGACGACATAGCATATGAGGATATTTTTTCACAATTTTTGACGTTTTGTGAAGAAAGATCTTGCAAAATTTTTACAACACATAGGGTACTATGAAATTTTTTAACGATTTTTAACTTTTTTGTGAAAAATGAAAATGTTGCCAATTGGTCGACGACATAATGTACGATGACATTTTTCCAGATTTTTGACATTTTCGTGAAAAAGGAAAAAAAATTACCATGAAATAGTGTCAGCTAGTGTCTACGTTGTCGTGAAAAATAAACATTTTGCAAAATTTTCCGATGACATAGTATTCTGACATTTTTTTCACGATTTTTCGACATTTTTGTGAAAAAAGAAAATGTAGCTACATTTTCGACGTCATAGTATAGTATGTCGTTTTTTCACGATTTTTTATGTTTTCATGAAAAATCTAAATTTTGCAAAGATTTTCCAACAACAAAGTATACATTGACATTTTTTCACGGTTTTTGACGTTTTTGTGAAAAATTAAAGTTTTCAGGCAACCAAATTTTTTGACGACATAGTACTGTGTGACATTTTTTGACGATTTTTAATGTTTTCATGAAAAATGACAATTTTGCCAAATGTTCTATGGTGTTTTTTCGCGGCTTTTGACGTTTTCGTGAAAAATGGAAATTTTCAGACGACATAGTATGTATGCAATGATGTTTTTTTACAATTTTAGGCATTTTCATAAAAATGTTACTAAATTTTCCAATGACATAGTGTGTATTATGACGTTTTATCACGATTTTGATGTTTTTGTGAAAAATGAAAATTTAGCGAAATTTTCTGACAACCAAAAGCTTTTGACAGCATAGTATAGTATGACGCTTTTTTATGATTTTTGACATTTTCATGAAAATTTATCATTTAACCAAATGTTCTATACATTTATATATCTATAAATTCTATACAAAAAAATCATACTATGATGTTTTTTCATGCTTTTGACGTTTTCGTGAAAATTGGAAATTTTCAGAAAGCATAGTATGCAATGATGATTTCTACGAAAAATTTTGCCAAATGTTCGATGACATTGTTTAGTATGACATTTTTTCACGATTTTTGATGTTTTCCCAAAAAAATTAAATTTAAAACATTTTCATTACTTTTTAGTCCTGAAAAAATGAAAATTAAGCAAAATTTTTGACGACATAGCATACTATGATAATTTTTCAGGATTTTTGACGTTTCATGAAAAAAGAAGATTTAGCAAAATTTTTACGACGAGTTTTGATGTTTTCGTAAAAAATTAAATTTTTGTGAAATCTTCTGACGACATAGTATACTATGATTTTTTCATGATTTTTGACATTTTCCTTAAAACATTTTTTTTTTGCAAAATTTTCCAACAACATAGTACACTAGGACGTTATTTCATGTTTTTTGATGATTTTGTAAAAAAAAATTGCCAAATAATTGACGACATAGCATAAGAGGATATTTTTTCACAATTTTTGACGTTTTTGTGAAGAAAGATCTTGCAAAATCTTTACAACACATAGTGTACTATGAAATTTTTTAACGATTTTTAACTTTTTTGTGAAAAATGAAAAAAAATTACCATGAAATAGTATCAGCTAATGTCTACGTTGTCGTGAAAAATAAACATTTTGCAAAATTTTCCGATGACATAGTCTTCTGACATTTTTTCATGATTTTGACATTTTCCGTGAAAAATTTAAATTTAGCAAAATTTTTGATGTCATAGTATAGGATGATGTTTTTTCACGATTTTTGATGTTTTCATGAAAAATGACAATTTTGCCAAATGTTCGACGACATACTATACTATGATGTTTTTTCGCGGCTTTTGACGTTTTTGTCAAAAATGGAAATTGGCAGATGACATAGTATGCAATGATGTTTTTTACAATTTTTGGCATTTTCATGAAAATTTTACTAAATTTTCCAATGACCTAGTGTGTATTATGATGTTTTATCACAATTTTGATGTTTTTGTGACAAATGAAAATTTAGCGAAATTTCTATCTATCTATCTATCTATCTATCTAGGATCTGTCTATCTATCTGGGAGGTGGTGGTGAAGAGGCTTAATCTTTGGACCAAGAGGCTTTGGACCCAGAGGTCGCCGGTTCGATTCCCAGCTTGGCTGAAAATTTGGGTGATGCGCCACCATCCTGGACCAGGTCTAACAAGCCTGGGTACGTGAGGTTGCCGGTTTGCATCCCGGATTGGCCGGAAATCAGGAGAGGCGCCACCATCTGTCCACCACCTTGGGCCCTTCAGCAAGGCCCCTAACCCCCTGAACTTGCTCCCTGGGTGCTCCTCGTGGTGTAGCCTTCTGCTCTGCATGTGCATGTCATGTTTGTTGTACTAACTGTATGTTGTGTACTGCATGTGCAGAAAAATTTATTTCCCCATTAAAGGTCTTTCTTCTTCTTCTTCTTCTTCATTAAAGTGTATCATCGAACATTTGTCTACATTACATCAAATTTTCATTTTTCACAAAAACAGTGAAAAAACGTCATAGTATACTATAATGTTGGAAATGTAGCAAAATAGTCAAAAATCATGAAAAACCATTACACTATGTAATCGTATGTTTTGCTAAATTACACAGTATACTGTATTGTCAAAAATGCTGAAAACATCATAATATACTATGTCACAAGTGTCATAATGTCACAATTACCAAAAAAAAAAACCTGCTAAGACATTTTTTGGTCATTTTTGATTTACAAAGCAATATACACTTCTCACAAAAAAGTTTCAGGTGAAATTTATGGAAAATTTATAAAGTTCATGCTACAATGACATATAATGAGAGTAGGGCATTTAAGCACAAGTATACAATGGTAATTTCTTCATATCAAACAGTTTATTAAAATAAAATAACACTGTAGTGGGCATACTACAAAAAAAAATGTCAGTGTCTCAATAACTTGTGTGTGATTGAGTATCATGGTCTCTCAATGTCAAAATGTGAACAGCATGTTGAAGAGGTTTGTTTAAATAGAAATTGTTATTGTACCAGAACATTTGGTGGTCGATTCATGGATCAAACATTTGACTTGTACTGAAACACTGAACATTTGGACATGTGCATTCAGACCTTTAGAGAAGGTCAAATTAAGTTCACCTGTAAAGGTTACAGTGCATTTTAGGTGCAATGTGCAGTTTCATCCAAAAGTCAAATATCCCTGTGTGTGTAAAGGTATCTTTATAAGACAGGGGCAATATGTTTGGCCCGCCTACATCAGCCTAGATCAGTGATGAATGGATCCAAGGCTTTGTACTGCAATGCCCCCCACGCCATTACTGTCACATGGAACAGATGGTGCCTTTCACCATAGCATCTCATGTACACAGAGAGAGAGAGAGAGAGAGAGAGAGAGAGAGAGAGAGAGTTACTCACACTTTTTTTCCAGGGATGCCGTTGTTCTGTGATGTGCACACACATGCGGGGGACAAGTAAGCTTAATTAATTCTACACCACATGCCACTTCTGTGCTCAGCGGAAGAATTAATTTACAGATCTGAAGAGCAACCAAACAAAAAATTAGATCATGAGAATTGAATGTTAAACAAACCAAAGAGTGGCTAATTGAATGAGGCAGGGAATAAACAAAGACCGGTGTTCCATCTTCCAAACGGAAAGCACTTCGGAATCTTGATATGCCTGCACAGGAACACAAAATCCCGACATGTTTGAGGGAAAACAACAATGTGTTTGTGTGCATATGTGAGTGTGTGCACCAATGCCTTAGGGAAACAACAGGTTACACACTTTTTTGTACCTCAACCTATGACAAAGACACAACGTGCAAAGTTGAAGCAAGCGCCTTTCTTTATTATGCATGCAAACAAATTTACCTCACCAAACATGAGATATGCCAAGAACATACCATCAAATATTAAAAAAAAAAAAAAAAAGAGCAGCAGATACAAGATGTCCAGCAGCAAATAAAAATTCCACCTACTTATTAGGTACTTGTCTTTTCATTTTTTTCTACTCATTTAAAGTTCTGAGCCTTGGGATGTGAGACACATTTGTGACTCTCTCCGATACAATTCACATTTCAACAAGTCCCCACGCAGCCAAACATAAGCATCCCTGCAGTCATCACTTTCTCTTCCTCAACATTTCTTTATAGTTATCGTCACTGTCTTTAGCTCCTGCATCTACTGTTCTTCCTCACGCTCATTCTCCATCTCCTTTGTCCAGAACTATGTCTCACCTGTTTCAAGAAAGAACAAAAAAAACAATGTCTGAGGAGCAAAGTTCACTGGACTTCAGAGTCTGCTTTAAACTTACACCTGCCTTTGGAAGGGTGCTGTAAACACTATCTTTACTTTAGTGAGCACACACACACACACACATACAAAAACGTTGGTCTTGCTATCTAACTGAAAATCAGAGCCACTGATACAGCGACTGAGACCACACGCCACACAGTGTCCAGCTCAGGCTCTATCTTTGAATGGAGCGACTCCAGACAAGATGGTCCCTGCATTATCTTATTGGTTTAACAGTAAGCAAACTGTGGCAGCACACCAGACCACCAGCGATTGGTTCCGCTTTGCCTTATCATATTCGTATTTACTCTCCTTTACTTCTGCTATCTTGATAAGAGCCATTAAAGAGGCATCGCTCCTATTTACAGGCAAACAGAGCATGTGTGTGTCTACATGTGTTTATGTACGTACTTTTACTTAATTGAGGTCAGGTGGAACGGAAGACGCAGCAAATAATTGGGGTAAATAATAAGGAAATTGTCCTTAAAGTTGTTGTGAAAAAAAGAATTATACATAAATCCTTCTCAAGCTTACATTCTTTAATTGCTGTTATCAAAATTGTTAACCAGAAGAAATATAGATCCGTTAAAATAGAATTTTTCCTTATTTCTTCTACATGGAATACAGATGCTGCCTTTTTATGTCATAACAGCAAACAACACATACATATGTTAAACATCAGTGAACCACAATGCACCAACAATGCCTGAATGAATGGATGTTTTTTGGAACTTTTAGTGGAGTAAGTGCTCCCAGTGGGCAGCAGATGCAACACAACCTCCCCACCGTGTAACAATAGCTACCAATGCATGCTGTCCATCCATCTGTATTTGTCCAATACAGTAAAGAATCCCTGCAGGAAAACCAACTGGAATTCTTTTGTTGTCTATTGTGATGGAGCTATAACAGGAATTGATCACTGTGAGGACAATCCAACCCAATCCTCTGATCCCCAACTATAAAGAAGGCTGGGAATGGACTTTGATTGATCAGGGAACAAATGGACCAGATTCTCCCTGCCTGCGTTTCTCTGCACTGACCAGCATCTGAATGGCTAACTTCGTTAATTTCCATGGCCTGTGGCTTCATCCCTGTCAAAGGCTGACGGAGTGGTTGTTTTCAGTAGTTGACTCTAGTCATGAGCAGGAGGTTCATACATGCGACTGCTACTGCTGTAGGTCTCAGATGTGAGTGAATGTAGACCCCCCAGTAGAGGTGAAAGCACATCACACATTCCTGTATCTCCAAAGTAGATTACCTTTCACTGCAGTGACACTGACCACCTCCAAGTAAAACATATGTACATGGATATGTGCAAATGCAATACTAGTACTCCAGGAAACACACCTGGTGTAATACATTAAATTGCCAGGTGCTGTAATTTATATTGATCCAAACAGATTGTGACTTAAACCTCAGCAATGTATATATGTACACACACACACACACACACACACACACACACACTGTGACGGGGGTGGAGGGCTGAGGAAGAAACAGGGTTTCATTCTTTATTGCCAATAAAGAGCCAGGAGTGGAGTCACTTGTGGGCAGTAAAAAGCGCTGGACACCTGCTGGGATGTTGACTTAAAATCTTTATCACCAATATCTAATCGCTTGTCTGCTCCCACTGATAAATGGTCTCATGTTGGAATTTTCTCCCTCTAACTTAAAGACATGTTTGGCACAGGTGTGTGTCTGGCGGATAGAGGAGGATATGTAAGGACCTGTGCATTCATTCACTTATGGGTGACATGGTTAATGGTTAAGCAGGTATCAGCGTGACGAGGCCGTGAACATGCGGAAAACATGAAGTGGAAAGCGGGAGAGTGAGGTTGTTATCTAATGATCACTGAACACAGCAGACCTGCAGACACATGCCATCAAAACTTGAGTGAAAAGAGATATGCTACTTATGCCTATTATACCAGCGCATAATTAAACTAAATGAACGTGGTGACTCAGTCTTCTTTTTCTTTCTTCCATTCTTTGTTGTGTCGCCCTCTAACAGTTTGCCTCTTCATATACCTCTCATGAGCAAAAAGCCGATTTCGCAGCAGAATCGAGTGAGGTTCAAAGCTGAAAGTGGGCCGACGCTTCCTTTGGATAAATAACAATGATAAGTCTTTTCAGGCGCTCGGCGTGACGTCAGATTCAAAGATCTAACGCGCTTCAAAGTGTTAGGATTACACCCTTTGCCTCTGTTTGTCGACGGAGTCGGATGACAGGAGCTGCCTGTCCTGTTCACTCACAATGATGGCGTGGGCCAAAAGACTGTTACCACAGCACCAGCAACAAAAACACAGGACGGGGAAAAAAGCCCGTGAACTGATCTCTGACCACATCTAAATATTGACTCTGAGGTCTGCCGCCGCATCCATTTTTGATTGACCGCTATTCAGTCATGAACAAGGTGATTCAAGATAAAAGCCCTGCAAATAAGCGAAGCCTTACAAACGCACAAACAAGAGACTGCAGAAGCTGACAGTGATGTCAAACTGCAACTTATTTGTCACTCAGCTCTAAATGTGTGATAAGACAGAACAAGCATCATCTAGAAACTGGTCAGAGAAACAATCCTCCATGTGCAGGTAGAGATTGTGATTTGTTATGTTATCGCAACACTGTGTGGTTCAAGGACTCCAAATACCCCAAAGGCCTAGTGTGTGTGTGTGTGTGTGTGTGTGTGTGTGTGTGTGTGTGTGTGCGTGTGTGCGCACGCATGCATGCATGTCTGACCATGTAAACAATGAGAATGTCAGCAGAGCTAAAGTCTTGCCACACCCAGAGGTGCATATCACAGTGGCCCAAACACAATGTGAAAACTCCACACACAACAACCGCACACATATAGTGACCTACACCAATAATAATGACAATTCACAGTAAAGTATGACAATCCAGTAGTTGTTTACTATGTTATTCAAATACACAGGCACAGCAGAATAAATACTTTTACTGCTACTTAAGTTATGGCCACTTTTAATGGCCACAGTCGGAATCAGAACAGAATTCCTTTATGTTACCCTCACGTACCTGTTCTCCCACTCCGTCACGATTTCCATTACAGGCCTGCCAAAAATAAATCACTCTTCCTTTCGCTAGTGTGGCAGGAATTACGGATTTACAACGTTTGAATGAAATCTTTCTCGAGCCAACGCGGCCTAATTACCCACCTCACCTGCACGTGACCCCTGTGAATTTACTGACCGTACCAGACCGCGTTTCCATGGTTATCTGCAAAAACCAGTCCTCTCCAAAAGAAAGTCAGGCAAAATGGATAAATTATAAGGTAGCCCAGGTGAGTACACACACACACACACACACACACACTCAGGTGATAGGAGCTGCCACTGAACACACCGGCGAGGTCTCACCGACACATACAGATAGTGGCTGACCTGATAAAAACAGAGTAAAGGAGAGAAAAGGAGAAAAGGAAGACCACCTACCAACAAGGCCACACAGGATCAGTCGCATTTCACTAATTTATCTGACCCCCAGTCGCCTCTGTGTGTGTGTGTGTGTTTGTTTATTTGTTTGTTTTGTGGGGCGTGGATGGAGATAGCAGTGAACTGGCACCCTGCTCTCTGCTCGAGGTTCATCCCGGCCACAGACACCGTTCCTTCCCTGGCATCAATGAATACAGCTGCAACGGGATTACACACTGACTTGTCCTCATCTTAGTCCTCCAACCTTTTTTTTTTTCTTCTTTCTTTTTTTTTTTTTTTGTCTTTTTAGAGTCCTGCTCCGGACCCGGCCCTTCTCTACGGTCCACAAAGCCACGCTGATGAGCCTGGCCGGCCTGAGCTCTTAGGGCCAGTAATAATCTCTCTTTAGGAGGCTGAGAGGGTGAAGTGAGCCATAAGAACCCACTCTGTCAGCTTTCACCGACCGGCAGAAAGAAAAAGTCATAATTATAGTGCTCTCTCTCTGGCTGGATTTAAATAAAGCTTACTGGATGGGCCCCTATAGACACACACTCTCTCTCTCGCTCACACACGCACGCACTTCAATAAAGAGGCACTAATCAATCAGGGGTTCCCCTGCCACGGCTTCATTGGAGCCCCTGTCTGAAAGAGGGACTGACAGCCCTCAACCTCCCAGTATTGTCAGACGAGACTGATTAGGCCTCTGACTGACTACCTCAGCCACCAGCTAGAAAAGCACGGAGGTTAAGGGGTCTCCATTTGAAATCGACGAGCACTGAAAAGTTCTGGACACCTGCTTTTTTAAAGTGATGCTTGTCTCTGTGGTTCTATCCTCCTTTTTTGTTATTTGCAATTTGAGGGCAGGACAGGGGAGAGGGAGAGAGTTGTTTGAGTAAAAAAGGGGTGTGTGTGTGTCTGTGTGTGTGTGTGTGTGTGTGTGTGTGTGTGTGTGTGTGTGTGTGTGTGTGTGTGTGTGGCTTAAGTTTTGAAGGGGGAGCTTGGCTGTGGGCCCAAGGCTGGAACAAAGAGGGGACACTCTTTACATGCATAGCAAGACAGAGTGGCCGGCATCGCTGCAAGAAAATACAAGGCACAAAAACAGACCTACAGGGAAAAGGAGAGGAGGAGGAACACATGAATATCACGCTGTCCCGACCGGCAGCGCGCTCCACCTCTGCAACGCTCCATCCCGCACGTGGAAATAAAATCAGAAATCCAGTGAGGGACGCGCTTGTCGGAGGTACAGAGGCACACGCAGCTTAGGTTTTATTGTGTTTGCGTTCAATATGGAGGTGTGTGGGCCACGAGTAAACGGAAGCTATCCCTTCTCAAACAACGGCAGGATGAACAAATACAGACAATTAGTGCAGCAGAGCAACAGGGAGACAGCAGGTGGACGGTGAGGGGAGGAGGAGAGGAGAGGAGAGGAGAGGAGAGGAGAGGAGAGGAGAGGAGAGGAGAGGAGAGGAATAAAATTGTACACTTTTAGACGATTTGCAAAGGTCAGCGTTTTTCTCTCCTCTCCTTTTTTTCACAATCATTCCTTTTACCCTCTGAAATCAGTTTAACGCTCTGCAACGATTTCGCCCTTCACAAAGGAGAGTCACTCCATCAGTGAGGGACAATAGTATATTCTGACAAAAAGTCGGAGGGCGTTACGCCACCCTGCCATCACCGGGTTCCCCTCCATACAGCCTCTGCTGGTGACTGGTAAATGCCACTTTCAATCTTTCTCTTTTCTGTCCTCTCCCCCTTTCAGTCCTCCTATTCCTTGCCCTCAATGGGTGTGTTAAGTATTGTGCCTGGGGATGGGGGTGGCGAGTCAGTCAGGATCATTAAAAGCAGGCCAAGCCTTTGGCCAGATCAAAATAATTAACTGGAGAGGTCACAAGCTAATGAAATGAAATGGGGGGCTGAAAGGAGCCCCTAAATGGTGCTCGCTAATCCTCCCTTTACCTTGTTTTAGGCAGGGGGCAGGCCTCTATAAGCCAGGGCACCTCATCTGATAATAGGTTGTGGGGTGCAGGGGACCTGCTCCTATAGATGTCTACATGCAGCCTGTGTGTGCATGTGCGATTGCGTGTGTGTGTGCATGTGTGTGTGTGTGCGTGCAAGAGAGAGAGAGAGAGAGTCTCAAAAATAGTTTTTTCTAAAAAAGCTTTCTCCAAAGAAAACAGCTGTAGGCAGCAGAGTGATCTCGTTTCAAGCTATTAACTGTTTCTTTAAAGTTTAAGTTACATTTTGGCAAAAAAAAAAAAAAACGGTGTAAAAAGTTTTAATTATCCAGGCAGGACGGTCCCCTGCTATTATCTTATACATCTATATCTTATATTACAGGATGGTTGTTATTTCTGATGCGTTCAGTGTCTGAGTGGTGAAACTGGTCAAGGTGGAGCTTATTTAAACTACTCTTCAACAGATAAAAAGTATTTTTTTCTTCAACAGAAATCAATATTTCCGAGCTGTTACATGAACGTATTTAAACATATATATATATATATATATATATATATATATATATACGTGGCCAAGATCGAGGCTGTAAAAGCAGACAAATCAAAAAAAAAATCTCAACTCTGAGAGCTGTCTTCATTTAACACGCTTTTTCTTTTTGTTTCTAATCTGCATGCGCTTTCATGTCTCCATTCAGAGTCCATACACACAATCCTTTCATGGCCTGAGGCGAGTACACACTACGCTTTGATACCATAAAGAAGCTACCGCTATTGTGCCACGCAGGGATATTTAGAAGACATAAACACACAGCCCTGTCCAGGCTGCAGTCTCTCTGAACCATCATTACAGTCATTAGGCAAGAATAAGCTCTGTATCACAGGAGTCCACCAGCATCCAGTTTAACCCAGCACAATTAGCACATCCATTGGAGTAGAATTACCCTGTAAAACGAGACTGCTCCGGACAAAGGAGGCAGGAGAGTTGGAGTTGAAAAAAAAAGAAAAAAAAGAAAGAGGGTAAGTGCGAGCGAAAAGGGGGGAGAGTGGAGAGGAGGAGAAAGAAGGGAGGACAGGGAGAGATTAAAATTGTTTGAATTAAGCCCATGCTCGCCCCATTCATTTGGTATTCTGCTCAAATCAGGGCTTTTGTTCAGCCCGGCGTAAAGTAGTGTCAATCATCTCAACCCGGTTTTGTAGAATGGGGAAATTTATTATGAATTTGCTCCTGCAAATAATGAGGACTACCCCCTGCCGGCTCTCCCCTTTCCCTCCCCCTTCTCCCCATGAGCCACCTCTCCTCACTCCCCGCTCGCCTCCGCCCCCATATCAATGCTGCAGAATAGGCAATAGAGAGTGAAGTTAGCAATCTCAGGGCCACTCGCACTCTGGACCCACATCAAAGTGACAGAGACGTCCAATCAGATTTGTCTTACAGGCATTACATGATGAATATGGTGCGGCTGTAGCACAAAAGCGCCTTTGTGTCTCCCCGGAGCAGAGACTATTCACCGCTCGCCACAGCCAGCCAGAGTGGAAGTAAATGGCCAAAAGGGCCGAGGCCAAAAAAAAAAAAGCACCCAAACTTGTGCAGCACAATGGCCCATGCAAATCACAGCCCCCACCACCTCCATCCCCACCACACATCCCCACCTCTTGCATCCCTCCACCCTTCAGGCCAGAGTTTGGTTCCTCCACTGCTGGGTCGTCTGAAGTTTAGGGCCTATTCACACACTTAGCGAGGTGTCAGTTAAAAGTGCCGAGCCGTACGCATTCAAACCGCTTTTTATAATGTGCATTTGAAAGGAGAAAGATTTCGCTTTTTTTCCGGAAAGATAAAGGAAAAACATGAGTCGGATGACTCTTTTTGTCGGAAAGTAAGAGTGACTTGGTGACTGTGCGCGAGACCCCTGTTTAGAAGTCTAATCCGCTTGGTGCAGGGATGTGGTTTTCCAGCGTAGGATTGGTCATACTGTATGATAATTGCACTGGGAATGTTGATCATATGAAATGCAATGGGCCTGCTTTTGGACTTTTGCTGAGCCACTGATGAATAAGGCAGTGCATTAAGTGGTATGCTGTCTCAGACTTAACATCTTCAGCAGATTTTGAGTGCACCTGTTGCACTCTGGGAACTGAAACTCTTAAAACAAAAAAGACTGGATTTATTAACAATATCAATTATGTCAACAACAGTCGGGTTGTGGGATGACTTCAATAATACCAATACTGTTTGGATTATGGGATGGATTATATTACGTACTGTAAAATAAAACGTTCCATAGATCATAGAAAGTTTTTATGCTGCGTCCTCAGTACCAGAAACTCTATATTTTGATGGGATGGAAACGGCTTGAAGATTTCGTCTAAAGAAATTTGGAATTTACATAGGAAATTGATTTTAGTGACTGACCCCATAGTGCTCTACAAGCCACGACCTTACTCAATCAGTAGCCAAGGGGTCACCAGATTTGTCTCTGAGCCACCTGCACAGTCCTTGTGTGTGCGTGTGTGTGTGTGTGTGTGTGTGTGTGTGTGTGTGTGTGTGTGTGTGTTAGAGAGTGAGCTTACTCTAGATTATTTCAGTACGTTTTCTATCTGTGTTAAATATAAACATGTCCGTGTCTCTGCTGCTTAAACATTAACACCTCTGTAAGCATTAGTCAAGGTTGTGCACCATCTCTCCATCCAGCCGCATCACGGCTTTCTCTCTCTCCCTCTGTCATCACCCTTTGTCTGAACTGTATTCATCATATCTGCATCTTTACTTACATTTATTTGCATCAAAAGAAAACACTACTGTAACAATATTGTCGACTGGATGGTCCTGGACCAATTACACCGAAGTTCACTTTTGTGGAAAAAGAGATATCAAGTTATGTTGTTCCTCCAAATCCACATGTGTCTAATATCATATTTGCTCTACTGAAGAAGTGCATTTAATGGATTATTATAATTCATTAAATTATACAATATATAGGCGGATTTGACTGTAGTGTGAGGAGATACAAAGCAGTTAGGGTAAAGTCAGGTTTCCTTAATGGTTGTCCTTTTATTCTAGTGTGCACCTGTCACCATGAAGGTGGATGTATCTAATGAACAGCTGTGTAAACTGTGTAAATATTGCCAACCTCTAAGATTATTTATGTTGGAGGACCTATACCGTTTTGACAAAGGGGGTCAAAACAATGATAGTCAAACAGGAAAACCGGTTTGGCAATGAGCAATTTACGCACAAGTTGCGCAATGCTCCTCCTGCTCATGGCACACAGCATCCAGCAACAAATGACCTCTCATCACCCCACGCTTATTTAAACCGAGCCCATATTATTACCAGCATCACGGCGTTGCGCACGACCACGCGCGCATAAAGGGCCTTAATGGTTGCTCACCATAAGAATACTGCGCCCAAATGAACATCAACGATGCGCATTGTAAACATGCAAACGACCCGCGGGGACGCTGACGTGAATAAATCAGTTTTCGCCCTGCTCTCCATATCCGAGAAGAAAACCGCACCTCATGAACTTAACAAGCGCTCCCTCTCCCTCATATAGCACCGTGGCCCCTGCCTGACATTGGGGGACATCAAAAACACCATTTCACCCGTGTCATAATGGACCAGCGGGGCACTGCGCACCCAACACTCACGGGTCTTTTTGTGTCCCGGTGACGTAGGAGGTTATAAAGCGCAGTGTAATTAATGTCATTCATCACTCGCGCGATTTCTGTCACCGCCTGCACCGTCAGGCTCCGCATACGCGAGCCACTGACCAATGGGAGCGCGTGAGCCTTTGTCACCGAGTGCAGGCACGTGGCTCACACCTGCAGGCTGCAGCGTGCGTGCGTGCGTGCGTGCGTGTGTGTGTGTGTGTGTGTGTGTGTGTGTGTGTGCGTGTGTGTGTGTGTGTGTGCGTGTGTGTGTGTGTGTGTGTGTGTGTGTGTGTGTGTGTGGCACACTTTCATATGCAGAAAAGGAATGACCCACACAAAGTTTAGTCTCATGGGCAAAAAGTGTTTGTTTGACACCAGGTGGAGCGGAATCGTTATGAATCGTTATGAATCGTTATGAATCGTTATGAATCGTTATGAATCGCTCTGCCTGTTGTTTATTTAGAAGCTCTTCCATAATTCGCATAACGAGGCGCAAAGGCGCGCACAATAGTGCGCATAATGGGGTCCCCCGCTACCCATTTCGCCATGAAAAACACAGTTGGGGATACAAGTAGTCTACAAGGCCAGGTTTTATTTAGATTGATCCCATTCGGGCAATAAGAATTTTGACCCGGCTCATTGTCCTGCTGACTTTCCCCAGGCTGTATTTCAAAGTGTCTATATCCTTTGAGTGGAGTGAATTGCACCCCTCCTCTCCCCCTCCTCCCCCCCTCCGCTCCAGGCCCTCGGGGCTATTGGGTAAAGGCAGAGTACGCAAAAGAAACAATGCAATGCATGAAACGTAATATTAATCTCCCCGTCCTGAATGCAGACAAAGCGCTGTGGAAGGTGCGCGTCTATAATGGTTATTGAGTGCTCACCCAGCTGCGCAATTTTCCCCCGTGCGCCTAAACAAGTCGGAAAAAGGTCACGCGGGGCCTTTGAATAGAAGAGCAGCTCTCTAGTTTGCTCAATTACCGCCACACACACACACACACACACACACACACCTCACACACAAACACACTCAGCTGAAGAACCAAGCCACTGCAAAAGCATATAATATAAATAGATTAATCTTTATTTATAAAAAATTGTTTTACACAAAATATATCTGTTAAAATCACGTATGTACATTTAGGCTACGGGGAATGGAGAACAAGTGCATACATCAATAAAGGTCTCCTTATCGCCTAGCTATTTGAAAACAACAACAACAACAACAACAACTACAGTCTGTCACAGGTAGTAGTAGCCTTGATATTGCTGCCCAGTCACACAACTCATACACGCCAGCTGACTGCCTCTCTGCTGTCAGCTGCTTCTCCACACACTGTCAGGGCGAACAGCAGGAACCGCTCTGTGTTCAAGAACATCGCTTTGTCTAACTCAGTGTACAAAAATAATGTCTTCATGTTAACACAACTCGTCGTATGGTACAATTCTGTCGTGAAAGTGGGGGAGAGGGGCGGGGGGGGGGTCCGGATGTCAACGCTGCCGATGAAGAGGAAAGTCTGTTGATGCTTGATCATCTTTGTTGTGGCTCCAGAGGAAGGCGAAGTCCTGCTCAGAAGACAAGTCCTCTGGAGCCGCAGCACCGTCTCCGCGGTGCCCGCTGCCCTGGCGCCTCATAATTGCACTTATTCAAACGGAGCATCAACAGTTCTTTACCTCCAGTGCGTCAGACCCCCTCACTGTGGGGACTATTTATGCTCTATGCAACAAGAGTCTCTCTCTCTCTCTCTCTCTCTCTCTCTCTCCCTCTCTCTCTCTCTCTC
>JAFBJQ010001356.1:265312-287372 GCA_016785345.1 Trinectes maculatus
CTCTCTCTCTCTCTCTCTCTCTCTCTCTCTCTCTCTCTCTCTCTCCCTCTCTCTCTCTCTCTCACTGAGCATCCCGGGTGAGGGAGGGAGGCAACACATCGCCTCCTGGGACGGAGGGCGACACTGATCCGACGCCTTTACCGAGTCTTTGTGGGCGTTTCTGAGAGAGTCCGGCTGCTTTTACGCACGGACGCCGCCGCGTGGTTCTGGTGCGGTGCCAGCCTCAGTACCTGTCGAACCAGGTCGTGAAGTCCAACAGCTCCTGTTCCTCCGAGCTGAGCGGCTCGTAGCCGCCTTCGTCTGATGAGTAGGTGGAGTGCGGCGACTCCGGGTCGGCGGAGTAGCTGTTGGAGAGTGTCGGAGAGGGCAGGCCGCACTGGAAAGCAGCCGACACCGCGTCGTGTTCGTCCAGGAGCTGCTGCAAAGCCCGGATGTATTCCACCGCAGACCTCAGCGTCTCGACCTTGCTCATCTTCTTGTTGGCGGCGCCGTTCGGCACATGCTGACGCAGCGTCTGGAAACCCATGTTGACCTGTTTGACCCTGTTCCTCTCGCGCTCATTCCGCCGGGCCACGGCCACGGGCTGCTGCTGGGGGATGGAGTAGCCGAGGCCGTTGAAGCTCAGGCGCCGCTTGCAGCGCAGCAGCTCCGGGGAGCTGGAGCGCTGTCTCTTCAGCACCTTGCTCTTGCTGCTGGGGTCGAGGTGCGCGGCGGGGATGGCGCACTCCTGCGCCGGGGCGTGCAGGGTGATGCTGGCGCGTCTCTCTGTAAGTCCAAAGGGGAATGCGGTCTGCGTGGTGGTGATGGTCGTAGTTTCCATCTCGCTGAAAGGTCTTGTTGGAGTGATGGATGCAGGGCGCGAGCGCAGACCCAAACAGTGGCACCAAAAGAGGCGGAAGAGCGCAAAGTGTTGGCAGTGTACAGCTCTCGTGTCCTTCGCGTGGGGACCGTGTGGCTAACTCGGGTCCAAGTCTGTCTGCGCCGCGTACTCCACGAGCCGATCTGACCCAAACTTTGGCAGCACTCCTCTTTTTCAACACGCGCCCCAACACACACCCCACCCACCCCCTTTTCCAGAGACGCACGCTTCGCGGCGAGGCCCCGCCCCCGCTGTGTGATTCTTCTGCGCGTCGACTCCCCCCGGGCCAGGCGCGTGGCTCCGGGAGCTCAATAAACAATCCCGAGCTTTCACTGCGCCGGGAGCACGCGCTGGGCTCATTTACATTCCAATGTCACTAACTTGAAGGCCCATTGGTCGATTCAAACGGCCTGCAACCGTGCGAAAAGAAAGAAAGGAGGGCAAAAAAAAAAGACAGTGAGAGAAGTCTAAAAAAAGAGAGAGAGAGAATAAAAAAAAGTGAATGGTTTGGTTCTTTGAAATGCCTTTTGAATTTGACAATGTACCCCTGGCAAGTCTTCAAATTATCAGTCTTCGCCCCTCGGCCATCTTTCTCCTCTGGCTCTTTACAATCGCAAATACCAAGGACGCTCTCTGCCGTATCCGGGCTACAGCTCTAAAAAGGCTAAAGAAAGTGCGAGCGTGCTCCTGAGCGCAGTAATTGGCAATTATGAGTAAACGTCACGTTTATGACACACAGCCCTGTCCACTTTTCCTGTAATGTGGATTGTCGTAAAATGTTTTTTAAATCAGTCCTATTGGCTATCAGAGTTCATAATGTTTCCCTGGTTCTTTTTTCTTAAGGATGCAAAGATGCAGCGATTCAGCACCACGTCTGACCGGACAGTTAAACACCACAGCGCCACCATCTCGTTTTATATCGTGAACTATTTTCAATCGCTTTACTTTAACTGTTTATTCTGTTAGTTTGTTTGTGTGTTTCAATTCAGATCGGGTCTATTCGCTTCTGTCAAAAGCCTTTAGAACGTTTTGCGTTTAGAAAAGTCTATTTACCAGTGCACTCTGACAGAGATTAGATAAGACACTGGCGACCCCTGGTGGCGAAGATGAACAAGTACCTCTTGGAACTTCTGCGCTGCATTTCAGTATGACGGGGTTTTCCCTGGCAGCTAACAGTTAAACGTGCCTTCCTGCATGGACAGTGTCACGTGTTCTATTGTAACTTAATACCATTTAACAACAAACCACATGGTTGAGTAATAACGTTTTTAATTTACCCCACATTCGAATAACCAGTTCTTAAACTAAAAACACAACGTTCACCATAAGAGCTCCAGTGTTTTGGTGTCTACAACAGCACGGCTGAACATGTGAGAGATCATCTTGCTCTTGTTTTTAGTATTGAAATAACATCAGACTGTTCGAGTCTATCTGTACAAAACAAGATCACATCACATCAGATCACCCAAACACTATCAACAGCAGAGGGCGCTGAGAGAAAACACTGTCACAATCACTTCAACCTGCTACCTTACTGTGTGTAGCAATGACAGTAGTAGTATATAGTACAATCTATGTTGTGTTGTATTTATTTGTGTTTGTAATCACAGTTAGGATCAACAACGTAGAATGTAGAAGTTGAAGCATGCCAAAATTATATGGGTGTGGCTGTTTATATGAACAGTCATGCTCCATGGAACAACCTGAAACTCATCGGCATTTAACATTCCTGGAGTTCTTTAGTAAGGTTTCGAGTGGGAATCGAGAAACAAACCAGTTGAATTTTCTCTTTTGGCGGTTTGCTCTATGTTCTTCCACATTTTCCGGTGTTACTATTTGGCCCAACCTCACTAATACTGTTGCGAAATGGGATGTGAACTTTTTCTGTGGTCTCTGAAAAGCCAGTATGCATCCGTCCTCCGTGTCTGCGAAGAAATAGTTTTCTACCTGAGCCATCTGTGGAGACTGAGCAGTACTTCCAATGTTCAGGAAAGGGGAAGTGCTTCATTAGACCCTGTATCGCTTCTCTATTCAAAACATATCCTGCTTGCCAGTGGCACACTGACGTATTAATGTTGCCTTTGTTTATCACTCACATAGTCTGTGGTCAGCACTTCTTCCCTGATAGAAACCCTGACCTTTGTACTGTTGTTGTGTTTAAAAGATTGGATCAGGTCAAGATGATATTTCACCCTTGTGTTTCCGTGTGCACTGAATTTTAACTGCAAGTGCAGGAAAGAGGAAATGAAGCTTTCATTGGCGCAAGCTAAAAAAAATTTCTTTTTCCAGTGATGCATGCTAAAATCGTCAGTGAGATGAGGGGCTCCCCAGCCACACGCCCCCTCCCTCCCGTGTCTGCTAGACACTACACAATCAAACAGCTGCAGGATTCTGACTCCGAAAGTCCCACAAAATACATGGAAACAGTGCACAGGTTATCACAACTGACAATATTCATTTGTCTAAACTGGCTGGAGGTAGGTAGTTTCCCAGAATGCAACTGTAGTGAGTAATAACTCAGTGAAATACCTGGTACCTACTATACCTTGTATATCTGGTCTAAGCGGTTGTTGACTGAAACTGCTTTTAAAATGTTTGATGGGCAAAAAAACGTTCAGTGTTATTGTCAATGTTTTGACTCATTTCCAAATGAACATGCATCAACATGTTGTACAGTAGACAAGCTTTAATATTATTAACCATCTCACTATTTTATATCATTGTATGTACAATCTATAATAATAATAATGATTATTATCATTCATAATAATAACCATAACAAATAATAATAATAATAATAATAATAATAATAATAATAATAATAATAATAATAATAATAATAATAATAATAATAGATTAAGAATTAATAATAAATACTGCGACACTATAGGGCCAGATGGTTCAGCTGAAACCAAATATAATTAACTTGGATGATGAAATGCGACTAAGTTGGTGATGCAAGGAGTGTTCATGACTTTCATTTTCTCTCCTAAGGTATTTTGTTTTGGTTTTTTTTGGACGGAGAAACCCCTAAGACCAACCTACTCAAACACCCGCCACAACCCGTCCACAGGGGGCGTGTCTTCTGTTGCATCACACGGAGTCTCGACGTCACATTTGCCACGAGTCTATAAACGCTGACAGGGCGCTCAGAGGAACCAGATCAACAGCTGGACTAACATCGCAGTCAAACCCCTACAGAGACATGCAAAGGTAGTGAGTCACTCATCTTTCTTCCCTTTCATTCACCAGACTGTCATCATCATGTCTTTATACTTTTTCATTAACTGGGACTTGTGTGCATGTTTTGTGAAGTGTGTACAGAGCTGTGTGTACAGATCTATTCAGCTCTGTGTGTAGGATCTAGGCTGCTACTAAAGTGTGTGTTATGCTGAATGTTGGACACACAAAGCTGACGATTACACGCTGCTGTCTTGCTATTGTCACTCTTCCTGAATGTCTGCATAAGGATCAGGAAAATTAAAGCACTGCACTGTGTGGGCTGACCGGCAGTCCACAGTGCCCCTCGTGGAGGAGCCTTTCTCCTACTTCCTCTTTTTCTCTCTCCTGAACTGAGACGTTTTGTTAAAGAGCACCACTGATCTGTTATGTTTCCTCTCAGCACTCCAAAGCCTCAGTTTGCCAGCTGGCTCATAGAGCAGGTGCAGAACGGCCAGTACAAGGGCCTGTGCTATGTGGGCCCAAACAAGTTTAGGGTCCCCTGGAAGCACAACTCCAGAAAAGACTGCAGAGATGACGACTGTAAAATATTCCGGGTAAGTTTAATGACCTGCAGTGCTGGTTTGTATCAAATCTTAATTGGCCATGTTGACAACTCCACTTAAGCAAAACCACTCTGTAAATGGTTAGAATACACTAATACAGGGGGTCCTCGTGTTACGACGGTCGCGAGATACGTTGTTTTCGTGGTTATGACACATCTCCCGTGAACTTCCTTGTTTCGGCTTAAGCGGTTTGCCCCATAAATACGTACAGACTTCGCACGGGGACTAGTTGGTGAGCGCTCTCTCTGTCTCTCAGCGCTCCTGCCGGCTTTCTAGCACCTCCACAGCACAGCTAGGCTACTCTGCCTTGTGTTTACTTATGTGAAATGGACAGCTGGCGGGGGACACAGATGGGTTCGGGATCATGGCAATACCGTAGGTTTATTCACAACACAGGGTCTAACAGAAATCTAAAGGAAATGCTCATTACACTCGCGATATCAACCCCTACGGTGACAAAAGGCAATTCACCACAGTAAACTCTTATTGTAGGGTGGTGTTATCTAGTGGCACAACTTATTATTTACATAGGATTACATACATATGAATGTATGTTCCGACTAACGTCGAAATTCAGTTACGACACATTCTCAGGAACGGATCTCCGTCATAACACGAGGACCCCCTGTACATGAAAACATGTCATCAAGGAAATTACAAAAGAAGCCACAAGTAAACTGCAAATTTCTGTTTTCTGAACACTCAATATGATCTGAAATCTAAATTGTGGGAGGTAGAGGTGTATGGTCAAGCAAAATGTGAAGTACTTACACATACTCAGAGTGTTTTTTAATTTGTATGATTTACAGGCCTGGGCCGTGGCAAGCGGTAAAATCAGCGAGTTCCCCAATGACAAGGCCCGGTGGAAAACCAACTTTCGCTGTGCTCTGAACAACCTCTCTGTGCGCTTCAAGATGACGGAGGATAATTCCAAGGACTCTGATGACCCTCACAAAATCTATGAAATTATCAACACTGAGCGTAAGACAATCTGGTCATTTCATCCAGGGAGCTTTTTGGGGGTGGGGGTGTGAAAATTAACGTGGGTGTATTTTGTGTGCTGTTTTCTGCAGGCAGACACAACAGTCTTCCAAAACAAGACTCCCAGGAGGATTCTGACCTGACTCTGGATATCTACAGCTCCCCCATAGACTACTTCCCCCCCAGACATGAGGTGCTTCCAGCACACTTTCACTTCTCACTGTTAAATGGTGCAATACAAGTCATATTACTTCTTATTTTTGTTTTAGTTTGGTAGCTTTACTTTAATGCTTATCCTGTTATTTCCCTTAAATGTTCTTTTTCGTCTAAACAGCAGAATCTAGTTGGCTATTTCACTGCCTTGGATCTTGGCAACCATCCAAGTGGAACAGCATCAGGTACAGCGGTTACTATGTTAATAATATTCGGTTTACAATTTTAGATTTTTCTGAAATTGTAATATTTATGATCTGATTTGAATATTGTGTTTTATTATCTGTCTTTGCTAGAGGAGCAAATGTGGGCAGAGAACTATTGTCAGCCTGATCCACCAGTCCTTCCTGTTGCCCCTGAGAATCACCCACAGGTCTATCCAGAACAGCCATCTTACAACCAAGGTACATTCAGCTCAATCAAATCTGAATATCTTTACTGAAACTAAAGGCCCCAAATAATGATGTAATAAAATGTGATTTTTAATATGTGGCTTGTTTTGTGATTATTTTTTTTTAACAGTAAATCCCCAGACAGTTCTCAGTACGCCATTGCAGCCCAGCATTTACGACCTGGAGATCTCCATCTACTACAGGAAAAGAGAAATGCTAAAGACCACACTGACAACTGCCCGGCTGCAGCTCCACTATCAGCACGAGGCACCTGACCTCAATGCCCATCATCTCTGCTTCCCCTCCACCGATGGTCTGCTCGACCACAAGCAGGTGCATGAGCTGTAACTCAAAAACTGTTTAGTCACCCATTTGAACTGTTTTACTTTTTAACGATCTTACAATTAAAATGTAAAGCGGACGCTGCCCTTATTTTATATGTATTTGAGTAACTAGTTGGTATCTGTTCAGCTGAGATACTGTTGCTACTGCTGATTCTGTTGATGGGGATTTCCCCATATTTAAAACAGGTCATAGTACGCTTATGTAATTGGGTTTAGGGGCCTTACTCAAGGGCCGAGAGTGGTGCTGAAAGCGGGATTTGAGCTTTGGTCTCAAGCCCAACACACTAACCGTTAGGCTACCACTCCCCCAGGAATATCAAAGTTTACTGTCTGACCATAACTAAATGTGGAATTTCACCTGAGTAAATGTTACCAGTGCACTGAGGTAGAGGTTAACCACACACTTGATGTAAACATGGTTGCAAAATGTGTTATCCAGCAAATTCATCACCTGTATTATCAGATTAACATTTTCTAATAAGAAACCCTCTTTACACCAGATTGAATACACCAACCAGATCCTTAACAGCATACAGAAAGGGCTCCTCCTGGAGGTCCAGGACACTGGGATCTATGCCTTGAGGCACGATAGGTGCCATGTGTTTGCCAGCACCAGTGACCCCAGTGTGGCTCACCCAGACCCAAGAAAGCTGCCACAGAACACAATGGTGGAGCTGCTCAGTTTTGAGAAATACATTAATGGTAGGTGTGGTTCTTTTTGGTGTTCTTTTCTGTGAGCAAAAAATTTCTTACAACTAAGAATGATTGATTATTGATCCTGCTGCATTGATCCTAAACTGTGAAATAACTGTATCTGGTTCAGAACTGAAAAAGTTTAAGGAGAGCAATGGCAGCTCTCCTGAATACACCATCAACATGTGCTTTGGAGAAAAGTTTCCAGATGGAAAACCTTTGGAGAAGAAACTCATTGTAGTCAAGGTAACACTCGTTTCCTGTTCTCCCCAGAGCTTTACCTCAAAGACACACACTGACGTTGAGTCCATCCGCCTTCGGTTATACAGTAAATTCTCTCTTCCCCCTGTAGGTAGTTCCTCTGATCTGTCGACACTTTCATGAGATGGCCCAGGTGGAGGGGGCTTCATCCCTTCACAGTGCCAATGTCAGCCTACAGATCTCACACAACAGCCTCTATGATCTTATCAACTCTGTCTTTGGTCTGCCAATAGTGGATGAGTCAGCAAGGGCTGCTGAAATGTTCCTACATTAAAACTATTTTGTCATAGTTTGCCTTTAATAGGAAAATGCATTCCTTTCTGGTGGAACCCACATAAAGCACCACACACTGCTCTTACCCAGAGTTCTGCTAGAAAACGTGACTGTCCTGTAGTAGCTGAAGCAGGAATCAACTGAACTACCATAGGTATTTCCAAGCCATTATCGAACTATTGTAATTCAACTGCACTGGTCGTCCTTTCACTGATGAAAAGGCGATGTTTTTGTCACTTGAAAGCGCTACTACTATTAATCTTGTCTGAAGCCCCAATTTGTATTTTAGAAGAAACATGTACAGGATTAACGTATATATTGACATAATTGAATGTTGGCAGTAAACAAACCGGTGAGGCCGAAAGATGTAAATTTATTCTAACACACTCTTTGAGATTGTGATCACAGGTTTATGGGCTTATAAACTTTCCGTGTCATATGCCTCTGACTACACTATGTATACATGTCTATGATGAACTGTTTTGCATTTTTTATGATCTGCTGCTGCTTATTTTGTACATTTCCTACTGATTAAAAACCAACTGACATTATTTGGATTTCAAGGATTTAACCATAAATGACATCTCAGTTTACTACTAATGAGCTGAAATGTTTAGCTTGTAAATGAAATGAATGTACAAAGATCTCACTGTAGATACCCTATGTTTAAAACAACTGAACCAAATCAGACAGAAATGAAAATAGCAGCAGGCATCACTATGATTCTCAAAGTATTTGTTGCGATGAGCTTGCGCTGCAATTGTCTTGATCAGGTAAATGCAAAAAAATACATTTAAATAAAGAGGAAGATTGTTACTTTACATTTTGCCAGTCCTTGGCTTTACATTTTAATCTGTTCAGGAGCCATTGCTAAAGCTGCACTTCACAGCTCATATTAAAACTACTACTACTACCTCTAATATCACACCCAGAAAGAAAATGCCATGGTGAGCAAGCTGTCACATTATATATTTTATATATAGACAATTATTCTCACAAATACACATAATTCAAATAAATATAGCTTAGTATTTATTAATGAACATGTTAAGAAAAATGCAGATGTGACTATTGTACTAATAACGTATGTGAACAGGAGGGCATCAGGTTAGACAACAACAGAAACTACAGGATGTTTTGCAAGATTAAGCCGAGTTGCAACTTATCCACGAAGACATGTTGTTGAAATTCTTTTCACTTCAAAGTCAAATCTTTATTACCCGTTACTGTATTGAAATGTATATCGCCATTGCTGAAAAAAAGAATGCCTAAAACAAATTAAGTCTCACTTATACAGGAAAAATATAAATTTTTATTACTATTATTATAATTATTGATATTAGTTTGGCAAAAAAACAATATAATCCCCTTTTTTCATTTCAATCAAGGGTTGAAAAAAAATATTCACCAGAACATTTATAAGAACATGAAAAACTCAAGTATGTCTAAAGAGACCATTATTTATGTGTAGTGATGCTATTGTTCAACCTGCCAAGCCAGAATTCACCAGCAGTACATTAAATTTAGCTCATTTAACAGTTATAATCGTGGATGACAGGTATCAGAGGTTTTATTTTTAAATACAAAAACAATTCAAGTCTTCAAACTATGTATGTCAAGTAACACAGATGGCAGGAATTAATAATAAGTGGATATATCAAATCTACATTATTTACAAACAAATGTAAAATAGTTTAAATTTTCTACTGATAAATTTTCCTACAAAAATTGCATACGTTTTTTCTTTAATTATGAACTCCACTGCATAATTCTATGTCACTTATTAACCAACAAAATCTCTTCATTAGTCAACAAACTGATAAATACCCCTGCTGTTCCACAAAACAAAAACACTACAGATAATGCAAAAGTCCACACTGCATCCTCCCTGTGATACGCCAGTGGAAAAAGCTACCTGATTTATTCATCTATGGGAGGGTCTTTGGAGATTTGCCTCTTTAAGGCATAACCTCAGAGTTTCACTTTAAGCATCTGAGCTGTACTACCCCAAAAAAAGATCTTCTTGGTAGTGACAGTCCATGCACAAGACACCAATTGGTGTGTTTCAAGTGGTCAGATTTAGTCCTCTGAAATTCCATTGAGTTTCAATACAAGATGAAAAGCTCAAAAAATGTCCCATCCATATACACAAATGTAGGACACAGAGTAAAACATAGTCTAACGTGAATGAATGAGTATGGTAGGTACTGCTGTTCTAACCTCATGAGCTATCAGAGATTTTTATGGCCTCGGTTTGTGCTTCTGCTGCCTTCCCCAAGTCCTCTCCTTTTTTGTGTTTCCTAGCATGTTTGTATTTGTCCACATATGCCTTGACTAGATTGCCCACCTTCACTGGGTTGATCTCACCGCTCTTGCTGTGGCATACCTAATGACCAGGAACACAAAGTGTTTACAGACAAAAGGCTCAAGTAAAACCCAGTCATCAGATAACCTGTTTAGTTTGAATGCACCTTTATTACTCAGAAAGGTAGTGATTTAAAATGCTTAGCAATGAAAAATATTCTTGTGTGTGTCCAAAAGCTTCACCCACCTTTTGGACAGCCTTGCGTAGAATCTCTTTGTATTCGTCCTTGTTGATGTCTCTCTTCTGATAGAAAGGCTTAATAGCTAGCTTCACCTCCTCTATAGCTCTCTCCTGCATATGCAGCTTTTTCAAATACTGTCAAGGGGAGTAAAATATCAGTTTCGTGAAAATGCCACACAAGACAAAACTAAAACCAATTTTTCAGAGTGTAGCCTTCAATATAACAAACAGCAGCATTTCAATAAAATACTAAAATATCACAAAGTATGGAGATTTTACTTAACTCTGCTTATTTTGTCTATAGGCCGTCAGTCCTGTGATTGGCTAACGACCTGTTCAGTATGTATCCTGCCTCTTGCCCAAACTCCGGTGGGACTGACAACAGTTTCCCTATGACCTTAACGCCTAAGTAGTATGGGTGGATTGTTATATTACAAACACTGAGTTCAAAGCTAGCTTTAAAAGCTATAATTACCTTGTCTTTCCTTGACACATCACCTTCCTCTCCTTCTTCCGTCATTGATAACACCTTGGAGTGTAGGCTTTCAGATTTAGAGGATGTACTAAGCAGTGCACCTCCACCTTTTTTTGAGGAGTCACTGACCGCTCCGGTGTTGTCCTGTAAAAAATGATGACGATGATGGTTATGATGATGATCTGTCAATTCACATGAATTAATAGTTGCATCTATCAAATGTGAAGTAATGTGTTTTTTATTTGGCTGTTTGGGTGCTATAAAAGTTGTGTTTCCACAGCTCACTGAGAAGTAAGTCTAAAAGCAGTACCACATTATCTCAAGGATAGCGGTGAAGAAACAGTAATGTCATGTGTTATAAAATAGCTTACTTTGCAGCAATACACCTAAATGTAGTCTACCAGCTGCCATTAAATAAAAAATTAAACCAAGTATGAAGAAACAGGGTCTAGCTGGCCGAGTCCCTAAAAAGAGTTGGCCTGTCAGCCAAGATCATAATTTTTAACAAAGCTGAACTAAAATCTTCTGAATCAGTCATATATTCATGTACCCATATTTAATCTGAATATAGACAAAACTATGTCAGATGTACACAATGATATACAAATATTACTATATTGAGTATTTTATAAATCCTTGGCTGATGTAATGATGTACTAAGTCTGGAGAGAACAATATGCTGTGTGAAGACAGCAGCTCAGATTTCCACAAAATGGATTTCACTTTTGTTTTGTCAGAAAATACTTCAGTATCAGTTTCAGTTTCTACAACATGACTTTGGCCAGAAAACAGATTTGCTACTTCTTGATTAACACTACCACCCACTGGTCATTGTTTGCATTACATTGTTGACACATCTAAAAACACTAACACCATAAAGTTTACCTGTCAGTGACATGAGGCAGTCCTACCTGACTAGATGTCTGGATCACCGAGGAAGGTCTACGTAATCCCTCCTGCTTCAGCTTCATTTTATACAGCGCCAGCTCTATGAAGAGAGAATTCAAAAATGATTTCTCTGAGAGCCAGATACAAAACACACTTTGATCTCTTCCTGGCAAACATTAAAAAAATATCATGTTACAATGATAAAATTTTAAACTGGATATATTTGTGAGAAGCATTTTTCAAAAGCAAGATGAACAGCAAGTGTCATGATGCGACAACACTTACTGCTCGCAGATTTCTCTGGTGGGGGGCCTTCAGGCTCCTGTATATTCCAGGTAACTCTTTTCACTTGACTCTTGGATTTGGCTCCAACTATCGCCAATACTGATTCTACTGCACTTTTCCCCTCCTCCACTTCCTTCTCTTTTTCGACAAATTCACTATTTCCTTCTGTGCATTCAGACTTCACGTAGTCCAGGTTGTCAAGCATCACATCAACACTGAAGTCATCGTCAGACTCTGAGAGCGGCAGGACTTCCTGCTTCACGTGGGCAGTCGAGTCAGCAATGTTAAGCTGTTCTTCTGAGGCCATTAACCCCAGGTGTGACTGAGAGGCGGCAGTCTGCTGGCAGTCTGTCGTAGCAGGTGTTGTTAATGTAGAAAATGCAGTGAAAGGGGTGAAGTGGCATACTTTGGGGGAACTTGGCTCTGATTTAATGGTGGTTTCACAGGTCTCAGTCTTTATTTCACATATCCGAGTCTTTAAGAGGTCTCCTTCAACTCCCTCCTTATCTATGCCTTTGGATTCTGGTATGAAACTAATATCAATTTCTTCTTTCTTGACCGTTGGGTTAATAGGAGAATCTTCAAACATATCACAAGAGGCTCTGTTTTCTTTCTTTATTTGTTTTACAACCTTTATTTCTTTTGTCTTCTCTGCCGTGAGACCTTTCCTTTCCTTTTTAACTTCAGAGGAGGAACGACAGGAGGAAATCTGTCCAGTGTCTTTTGCACCATTTCTCTCTTTGAGGGAACTTTGAATATTATCCTTCTCTTTTTTCTTGTCCTCTAGCTGCTTTTTCTCTTTAGAGGATGAAACGCGGGCCCCTGAAGCTTTCTCTGAACTCTTCGATGATGATCCTTCTTCTTTTCCCCTCTCTCTTGAGCTCGATCTGGACTTGCGTCTCTTCTTGTCTTTTGATTGTGACTCCACTTTGTCTCTGTAGGAGAGAGATGTTTTTTGCAGTTGTTTGTGATCCTTCCTCTTTTCCCTGGATCTGGATCTGGATCTGGATCTGGATCTGGACCTGGACCTGGACTGTGACTTTGTCTGTAATTTCGAAAAGGACCGACCGCTTTTATCATCCTTTAATCTAGATGATGACCGTGACCTGGAGCGTGACTTGGACCGGGAACGCTTACGTCTCTTATCCTTCGACAAGTGTCTTCTCCTGCGGTCTCTCTCTCTGCCATCATTTCCCTCTTTACTCTTTTTTTTATGCTTCTTCCTCCTTGAATGCTCTCTGCTACTGGAACTGGAAACAGACCTAAATATATTAACAAACAAAATCTGTAAGTGTCTAAAACTAACTGATTCCCAAACAAATGTTTAAAAGTCACATTTTTTTGCAAAGAAATTTACCTGGATTGTCTCCTGTCTTTGGATCTGGACCGTGATCGTTTTCTCTTTCTGACGGTTTTATCAGGGGAACTGGACCTAGAGCTTTGTGAGGCTGAGCGTGCCCTCCGCCTCTCTCTGGACCTTGACCGCCTGGAACTTTCTCTTTCCTTCTTTTCTTTCTGCTTGCTTCCCTGGTCAGAGGCGTGATGGTCTAATCTCTTACCTCTGTCCATCTCCGAGCTGCTTGAGTGTCGCTCCTTGGAACCTTTGGTTGTTTTCTTCTGACCAAAATCTCGTGATGGGGACTTGGAACAGGAAGCAAAATCCGGTTTAGAGTCTGCCGTTTGTTTCTTCTTGGTGGGAGGAGAGCACAATGTTGATGAATCTTTCAAGTTAGCCTTGTTGTCATTTCCCTCACTCGCCACACACTCCTCTTCTGGGCTCTCTTTCTCAGTCTTTATAAAATCCCGGTTCTGATGGGCAGTTGGCGTGGAAGCTAATGTCTCTGATTTCAAATATATACTTACGCTCTGATCGCACCTCTCTGCTTCCCATGCATCATCTGATTGAGGCTCTTTCTTGACAACTATGTCAAATAATTGTTTCCCATACTTGCTGTCTACTAATATCGATTCTTTTTCAACCTTGACGTGTTCATGTGAGTATCCTACGTCCTGCGTTGGGGCCTCCAGAGCGCAAGCTCTGCCTGGCTCTTTCTGTGGAGCCTCAGTCTCCTGCGGTTCAGTTTTCACATGAACCGGGTCCTGCTTGTTCTGCACTAAATCCTCCCTATTTCCTAAACAAGGAGCCTCCTCCTCATGTATGCCATGTGGGGAGCTCTTATTCTGACTTGAGCTCTCGGTTTCACTGTCTGAGCTTGAGTCGGACACAGTGGGATTAAAGGGATCATAGATATTGTTTCTATCTTGTTCCTTGTTAACCAAGGTCCGTGACGCTAGCAGCATCTGCTTATCCCTGTGCAACTGTCTCTTTCTTACTTCATCTTCCTTTCCTCTAAAATGTTGCTGCGTGCTACTTCCACTACCAGAAGATGGCGCCATGCTAAGCCGCCTTGAATGCCAGGAGTTGCCACTGGAGTTAATGCGGAAGCTCACGGCTGATGAAGATGAGGAAGATGAAGAATGCAGAGGCTGGTTGGCAAATGAGCCAGAGGAGGAAGAGGATGAAAATGAGTGGGAGAAGGATGATGATGGGCCTGCTCCATCAGGCCTATGCCTCTGGTTTTGACTATCTGCCCTGCCCTTTTGCTGGTCTACACTTTGCTGCCTACTTTTATCCCCAGCAAGACTGTTCATGCCCGCTTCAGACATGCCGTAACCATTATTACTAGTGATAGAATTACTACTGCCTACCTTACTGCTACTTATTCTATTACTGCTACCTTGACTAGTGCCAACGTTTGTGATACCACTACTCTCCCTTTTCAATTTTGGTATCCGAGGAAGAACTGCTACATCTACCCAAGTGGGCTTTGTTGGTGCCTTTTTAGTCCGGGACTGCGATAGAGCCGTCTCCTTGTTTTTGGAGTTTAAGTCTGGGGCAGTGTGGACAGATGAGGAAGTTTCCCTTGAGGCTCTAACGTTGCTGGTTCCCAAGTGACCAGGAGAAGGGACTGGTCTATTTGGACAAAGTGGCTGCAAACATGGATTACTTCTGGGTAGCAAGTCAGAATAGGGAGGTCTTTGGGTGAGCTGTGCATGAGAGGGGCCTTGGGGCAAAGGCCTGTTTATAGAGTTACTGGAGGATCCTGAAACATCTCCATTGTATTGGGGAGACAGAGAGCTCTCTCCTAGGATCGGTGACATCCCTTGGATGCTGGTGTCTCCTGAGCTACTACTTCTGCTGCAACCTGGTTCTGACATGGCTGGCATCACTGTTAGCACAAAAAAGTGAAACAAACCTCCAGGTAAGTTACAATAAGCTGAGAATTAGCAGGATAACATGAGAAGCACAGCTGGAATATTTATTTATTTATGCCACACAGACATACTTGGCTTTGTAGCTTTAAGGGAACCATCCCGGTTAATAATGATATCAGAGCTGTCCATCAAGAGCATGCTCTGCCCTGACAGGATACTGCCGAGCAGGTCAGGCACAGGTGCTGCTTCCACGACACCATCTGAATGGGGGACATCCATACCTCTCCTGGTATAGCATATCAATACATTTAATTGAATTTCCATAGTATTTATTACGATAGATATCAGTTTTACCACAAAGACCGAAAATTTGATACTTCACAATGACAAAGATATTTCTGTTCTTATACAGGATTTACTTGTTTCAAAGTCACAGTATAGAGGTGATGTTACCTGGAATGGCTTGCAGTGACTGGTCGAGCTACAGGCTGATGAGAGCGAAGTGCAGAGCGAGAGATTCCTCGTCTCTTGGCCTCCAACAGTGATGTAACATGGGTCTGATGTTCATCCTCCTCACTGTTAAAATGGATAGCATAAGTCACAGTAGACTGTAAACTACGTGACATATATTACATATCATAAGGCTCATAATATGACACTATCAAATACCTCAAGTTTTTAATGGTATTCTTACTAATCATCACAAATAAGCAAGCCTTCTTACCGATCCACAAATGGATCCAGGTCAAAAGGATCCCCATAGATAGAGAGGGATGCAGCACCTATGTCAGCACGCATGCTGCTCAATGTGTGCTCTGAGGGCCGGTAAACGGTAGGAAGCGAAGAGCTCTTCTTGTCCTTTACAATTCCAAGGTTACTAGCGATACGGCTTCGAGGACCAGCTGCCTTTTTCATCTAATGCAAAAAGGTAAATAGATAATATCAAGGGAGAAAATAATCTTACAACTATCTTACTAACTGAATGAAATCATACATGGGTTCCCTCTGATTGTTACATACAGCGAAACATTTATAATTATCCTAGTTAAACACTGACATTTCATTTGAAGACCCACTTACCAGCTTTTTTCGAGATTTAGTCCTCCTCACTCTCCGTTTCCTTCTCCTGACTCCTGTACCTGTAGTTTTAGACGTAGCTGAAGATGTGTTCTTGCTTCTCCTCTTTTTGCGCCTTCCTGTTAAAGACAATCATGAAAAGTAATTCCTCAACACAACACACTTTTGTATTTGTTTATATGTGTGAGTGTTTTTATGTTACTCCTATTTTGGAAATTATTACTCATTAGTAAATGTTATACTTACCAGTCTTACGAACGTGTCTTCTGGGGACACGAGGTGTTAAGTCCCTTATATATACAGCTGTGTTGAGCCCGGCCACCACAGCATTGATAGTCTCATCCAGCCATGTGGACTGTATTAGATATGTGGGTGCCAACTGGTAAGAAAAAGCTTGAATTACTGCATTGGTCCACTTTTACTTGACCCCATTGGTTAAACTCTCAAACATGTGCTCTTCTCTTTACCACAAACAATTCAACTTCCAGTCAAAACTTCCAAACACATGCAATTAGCTATGTTATCAGTACCACTAAAACCCACTGCAAGACATGAAGTTACATGTGTTTTCGGTAACTCTACTCTGTGCAACAAACCAAAACACTAGACCAAGATGCAAACTTGCGCTTATGTTGTGGAAGTGGGTTAGAAAATAAGCCGTGACAAAAGCGTCATGCCAAACCTGTGATGCGCGTGCCTGAGTGATGCGATGTCTGTTGACTCTGGCTCGAACCCTCTCGCTCTGCTGAGTTCGGGCAATAGCTCTTGTTGGACCTGTGACACGGGGCTGGTGGCGACTAGTGGCGGGCTGGGCAGAAGAGGGGAGGCTTTCTGCATCACCACCCTCCTCAGCTGAGGCCCCTGAATCAGAAGATTTACACAAAATACTTTTAAGGGATGCCTGGACAGAGCTTGACACTTTAATATAAAAATAATCCAAAGCAGGTACAGTGTTCAGCATAAATAAGTAGACCCCACGAAAACCAAGCACTGAATGTAAGATCAAGTTCCAACTGACTGCTAAACATGTGTGTAATGAATAATTAGACCCACCTGTGGTTGATTTTTGTTATTTAGATTTTTTTTACTCTAAAATTTAACTTTGCTTGCAAGACTTTCATTTGGCAATGAATTTGTCAGGACTTTTCCCCCACTTTTTTCACTCACACAAATGTGGGAATATTTTGTTGCGTAGTATCCCATAGAAACTGTTGATTCTTGAGGGAAACAAAATGTTTTCTGTTGGTTGCACTCACTTACACTGAGAATTCTCAGATTTATAATACAACAGCAACAAATGTATAAATTTGTAAAATGCTGAAAATTACAGCACTGAAAAATGATTGGACTGTTTTACTTCCCTATGAAGTCGTACTTGTTGCCCAAATTAAAAATATTGCTTCATCAAGTAAAAACGTAAGAAGTTAGGTAACTTGAAGGTAAGTTTACTTGAGTGCCGATTGCTGGCTTCGCATTCAGGGCAGAACCATTCTTCAACAGGAACAGAGTCAAGAGGTGGTGTAAGACAATCCATATGATACCTACGGAACAAAAAAAAAATCTTTAAAAAAAAGTCTTGACAATTATTATTATTATTATTATTATTATTATTATTATTATTATGATAACAAGTTTGTGAGGATGCTAGAACAAGTAAAATGGGACTTTAGACACGAAGAAATGTTCATTATTACAGTAGTATCTATCTCACCCAGCATCACAGCCATCACAGAGCAAGAGGCGGTCCTCCCGATCGCTGCCACCGCACACTTCACAGTTGGTCTGCTCCAGGTCCAAATCTACTGTTTCTTCTAGACGTTCCTTGACAGGCGTTTGTACTGTAATCTTCGTGAAGCAGTTGTCACAAAAATCACATGTAAGGAATTAGTTCACACAATTAAACTGTATTTGAGTTATTTGGGGTCATAAAATTCAACAAGTAAAGCTTCTGAAGGTGGACTAAACTCACCATTTTCTTCACTTTGCCTCCATAACATTTCCTTAGGTATATGCTATTGAAAGCAATACGGTCAACAGGACACGAGTTTGCATTCTG
This sequence comes from Trinectes maculatus, assembly GCA_016785345.1. Lineage (NCBI taxonomy): Eukaryota > Metazoa > Chordata > Actinopteri > Pleuronectiformes > Achiridae > Trinectes > Trinectes maculatus. The sequence goes on from JAFBJQ010001356.1 coordinate 283,656, forward strand.
AAATGGTGGACAGCGTTTGAAACAACAGGCATGTACTGATAAGCAAACAATATAATGCTCTCCATGGCAGTGTGATTTCTCTTCCGGACTGTAACATTATGACAGACCCACCTTTGACCATGCCAGGATACAGTCAAGACAGAAGTAGTGGTCACAGTTCTCTGGTGTTGCAACAGGCTGGCTAATGAATGAGTTAAGGCAGATGGGACACTTTTCCAAGTCCTCATCTGAGCTCATCCCTGTGAGGTCAGCAGGATTTCCACCATCCTCAGGCTTAGTATCATCAACCTCTTCCTCATCTGATAAAAGAAAATAAAATGTTGTTAAAATCTAATATACCAGCTGTATCTATAGACAACATTGCTCCATAATTTCATCTCAAACCAGGTTTTCTTCAGTTTTCAAAAGCTGTAATGTATAGCAAAATTGGGCCAGTTGCCGGTTAACCTGCTTTTGTGTTTTAGCTAAATGTGTTAAGACAAATGTACAAGTGCTGATACTGTTTTTGACATCACGGTTCCATTTGGGTCAGCACCCATTATACAAATCACAATAGTAATTTTTTTCTTTAATGAGAAAAAAACAATTTGAGCAAAATAATTATTAGGATTATGCAACAGTAAATTAAACCAGGAGATAACTACAACCATCATTGACAGCAATATCCTACCATCCTCCTCTTCAGTGCCTTCTTCTTCCTCTTCATCCTCTCCATCTAGGAGATTCTTCTCCTCTTCCTCATCACTGTCAGATTCTCCCTCCTCTGACTCGTCTTCAACATCATCTGAGTCATCTAACAAGAAACATAATCACAAAATGTTTTTTGGGACATAGTATCCCTTTTGAGGTGTATTCTTAATGGTGACTACATTTAACATTTCATTTTAATTCATTAAGCAGTTCACTAATGGTATCACAAACACAGGCTACCTGAGATGACACACAATGCAGCCCTTTTTCCTTTGCTGTGGGAGGCACTGCGGTGAATTAGTTCCTCTTGGTTGTCATCTTCATCCATGCCTGATAATTGGATGTACAGAAGAACACATTTTTTGGCAGCATTTGTTAAGAAAATCAAAAGAAACAGTGTTTGTAAAGCTAACTGCAACTGGTTGCCTGAATAAGATTCAAGTGTTAGAGTAAGGTGGAAGCCAGACTACTCACTGAGTAAAGACAGATGAAGGACAGAGTCACTTTAAGGACAGACAAAGTCGTTTTTGCTGGAGTCGTTGCGCAAAAAGAGGAAAATGGTTATAGGTTATGCACTCATGGTCTGTGTGATACAGTTGGGACTCTAGTGAAGAAAAATTATGACAACCAAGATTATTTTCACTTTGTGATTAAGATTTGAATGTTCGTGGATCACAGCGAATAAAACAGACATAAATTTGCTTCACGTTTGTCTTTGTTTGCAGACAAACAGGAATATGTTACTTAATGGTTGGTAGCTAGCCTGTATACTATGCTAAGGCTACATTTGTAAACAAAGAAGTGAAATCTGCACCAAACAGCGTGTTCGCCTCGTGCTTCATCAGAAATTTACGTGGGCCGTTTATGTACATACCCGTAATATAAATATGCACAATCACAAGTATGTCGGACTGACCTGTAACGATTCTGTGATTGGTATCTGGTAACACTAGCACTCGTGTAGCATGTAGCCTTAGCTTCGGAATTGCTAAATTTAGCAAACATCTACCGCATGCTCGCCCAGGCTTCTATATTAGAAAACATACGGCGTGGAAGAGCTAAGCGGGCCTTGAAAATCCATACATAAATCTACGATGTCCAGTTGGTGTAGCTGAGAGTAATGTCAGACATACCTTATCCTGCAGTGGAAGGTGCATTTAGCGATTTGAAGTCTCCACGGTCGTTGAGTGACACCGCCGGCTGGCCAGAGACGGAAAAGGCCGAGTGCGTTTAGGCGAACCTGATTTTTAAAGAGACAGTGACCAGAGACGTAAACGGGTGAACGCACAGCACACGCGTCGTCGTAATTTTTTAACTTCAGTGACAAAAATAATCAAATTAGCAAAAAATCGTTTTGATTGTCTGTCTAGTTAAATGAATAGCTAAAAGGAAATCATCGTGTACACTGTAAATTTTGCTCTACTACATGTGTGTAAGGAAGTTGTATGTTGATTAATTATAACAAAATAAAAAATACTCTTTACTTTAATCTAATTAAAATGTTTTTTTAAGTTGATTACATCCTGTCGAAAATAATTGTCTCGTTTTAATTTTCTAATTCAACAATTGTACCACTGTCGCTCTCTAGCGGCAACTTTATCTATTATGATCAGCTGTTACGTTTTGATACAGTATGTGTGAGTCCTGGCTCTGAAAGATCCGACAGGGCTTCATCAATAAGAAAAAAAATAAAGAAAACGAAAATGAATTTGACTCAATTGTGTTTATAGTATCCTAAAAACAGAGTATTTTTTAAAGAAAGAAAAAAATCTATTATCTTTTTGTATAAAAAAAATTCTATGGCCCTTAATTTCCATAATATGATTTATAGTCTTCTGCTTAAAGTAACTGAAAGGTTCTTTGTTGATCCTCTCAAAGCACCTAGGTTGATTTCAAATGATGATTTCACTCAAATGGAATAACGACAACACAAGGTGTGCGATGACAGGGCGTAAATAATGACTGATCTCGCAACATCGTCGTCATCATCATCATCATGATCATCATCAGAGCCGTCCGCCTCCTCCACCTCCGGGTCGTCATCGTCAAATCACACTATCAGGCTGCATCCTTGGTACGTGCGCAGCCACACTCTGCTCATGGCAACACTGTACACAAGCAGGCCGAGTTCAACCACTTCACACTGTAGGGGTAGGGGCGTCCTGTCACAAAGCGGCCCCCGGCGCACTTTGGCTCACCTCTCACGGCAGCTGCCGCACCACACAGCGCCTGTTTATGGCTACAAACGCCGCTGTCGCCTAATGTTTGCGATAAATTAGTCTGAACCGTTGACCCGTTCAGAATCCGAATGGTTCATTCCTAATGTACGACGTGCAGAACTGAACGCACCGCACCCCAACTATAACTTTAATAACCAACTGAACGTGCTGACCTCGTAAACTCCGCCTCTTGCAATTCTAATTTGTCAATCGCGCCTAGTGGGCGGTGCATTAAAGTCCAGCAGGTGAGCTGATTGGCTGCGCGGGGTGCCACTAGCTGCTAAATTAGCATAACCAGGTCGGGTTGCAGATGCAGGGGAGTGGGCAGGGAAGGGGTAGTTCAAGTGAACTGAACTTGTGCGGTCGGTGTCGGTTCTCACTGTGTTCTCTAAACGCACCTAACTTTAATCAGGCGGTGGGGTGGTTTTGAGAGGGAGAAAAACTATCCGGTTGCTTGGAGAGATGGTCGACAGTGTCCCGCGAGTGGACATGAAATATTCTTCCGTTAAAAAATTAATTCCAAAAGAAAACTTGGCAGTGGTAAGTATCACCATTTATCTGCTACTGTTCTTCATTCTGTCTATACGGTGACGATGAATAGGCCACCTACATTATATCAACTTATTGATTTATTTTTAATTTCCCACAGTTGTCAGATGACGTTTTATTTACTTTATCAATTAAGAGGGAAAGAATTATATTAATAACATATCACCGTGATCAAATCTCCGACACTGCTGACTGGAAGCGAAGCTGTAATTTCTAATTCTGTAGGACAGTTTGTGACAGTGACGGGACAGTGGTGGAT